>VDFB02048119.1:0-18714 GCA_007258455.2 Sequoia sempervirens
GATTTTGAAGTTATCACAGTCAACCTTGGTCGCAGCACACGCCAGACTCAGGTTGATCTTCTTCAAGTTGCTACAGATAGTGCCAAGGACAGAATACTAAAGGACGGAGAGGATAAAGCAGCCCTCACGGCTGAAATCAGACAGCTTCGTCAGTACATTTCTAGTCTTGTGCACAGACCAGAAGCCATTAACATACTCCCGCCGATGCTTGAGCCACCAGCAGAGCAAAGTCAGCTCAATCATTTAGTTGCATATGGCAAGCGTTTGGAGGAATGGGAGGAGGACTTCGTTGCTAGGCAGGTACTATGCTTCTGAGGAGTTATATCGGTTCGCGATTTCTGATGCGAGCCTCGTGTCGTCTTCGGGGATGAGGCAGGGATGTGGCTATTAACAAACCCGGGATTTTGATTGCTCACGAGTTTACGACCTGACCGGATCACGAGGCGGAGAGGCTATCTACTCTTGGAAGACCGCAGTTGGTTTTCAGAGCAAAGATAGAAGACAGTTTAGCATCAGAGTTGGCTAAGAGTAGAGAGCATGTCACTAGTGCGCTCCGGTTTGTGAGGACTCTTGTATCTCGCTTACCGTGCCGTTATCAGATTGAGGGTGGTGCCTACGTGGAGCTTACAGATGTTCAAACAGAACTCCAGGCACTCATTCATATCATTTTCAGTGGGGAGACAGTTGGCTGTAAGATTACTCAGCTTACAGTCATGTCAACACTTTTCGATGAAGCAACGAGGAGCAGAAGGGAACTTCAGTCTCAGATCACAGCTGGTGAGGACATGCTGCATTGACATAGCATCCTTCGTCAGAGTCTCATCGCTCCGGACAGTGACACAGTCAACAATCTCATTGAGGGGTTGATTGCTCGAGATCACACATAGTGAACTTCAGTTCCCACTTCTCAGAATAGACATTTCACACACGAGTTGAACTGGATGTTACCCTTTTCAGTTAACTCGGGGTTGTCATCACATGCATACCTATTCTGAGATTCGCCTTCTTACACTTGGAGTTGTATTTAGGGTTTTGAACCGGCGTGATGATCTTCGATTAACTTGTTTTAATGGGGCGATGCATGCTTTCGCACAATTGTCCATTTTAGATTAGATGTTCCAGTTAAAGGCGGTAGTTACTTGATTAAGCTGTATAGTTTACCAATTAGAGGTTTGAAGCGCATTGCTTGCATGCATTCGCGAGGGAACTATAGATAACACAAAGGTGATTTAGGGTTCCACCTTGATGTATATAAATAAGAGCTTAAGCTCATTTGTAAATAACTTTTGCTTGAGAGAGGAATATATGCTGCGCCTACCTTGCCCTCAATATTGCTCTTTTTCGTATTTGTTCATGAGTCTTCACTATTGCAATTGATTGTTATGCCACATAGGGTTCCAAAAGATTGTGATGTTGAATTCTTCCATAGGTTAGGTATATCTGTTTAAGCATCTTTATCATTGAAGTCAATTGCTATGCCACATAGGGTTCCAAGAGATTGAGGTGATAAGGCTGTTTTGTGTTTATTTATCATTGTGATCGATCGTTATGCCACACAGGGTTTCGAGAAGGTGCAGCGATAAATCTGTTTTGTGAATCTTTATCGATATAATCAAAGGTTATGCCACATAGGGTTTCGTGAGATTATAAAGATAAAGGCTGTTTCGTGAAGACTTTGCTGTTTCGGTCGAGTGTTATGCCACACAGGGTTTCATAAGATCGTCTTAGCGAATTCTTAAAACTGTTGTACCCAATAAGTTGGTTTAGATTGAGATGATAGTTGTGCCACCTTGCCCTCAAGTAGAGAGTCTAAACCCACTTATCGTCAGATAGTCAAACCTTGCTCCGTTTCCTCTTGCTCTGTTTTCCTGAGGAGAGTGGATAGATATAAGTTGTAGTTTAGTTGATTTGCGAAACCAGAGAAAACTCAGCTGCAACGTAGAAGTTCTTTCAAGAAAGTCTTGTGCCTCTAGCAGCTGAAACAAAAAGACAGGAAGTAGTTTTAGCTTATTTTTCTTTACAAAGCATATTTGTCAAAGAACATCGAGGGAGCTTCCCCTCAATAATCCGAAGAGCACTCATTGCGTAGTGTGCATAGGCTGTTCATAACAACTTGTACTCCAGAGGTGTTAGTTGTTACGCCAACAGTTCTTTCTGGCGCCCACCGTGGGGCACGAGGCCTTGAAATAACTTCATAAAAGCTGAACGCTTTTTCATATCACGTTTATGACTATTTGGCGTCCTACTACTCCAGTATTGCAACCAGCACTAAGTCCGCCTGTTATTCAGCCGAATTTAGCATTCATCGAAGCAGGACAGTCAGATATTATCAGTAGCTTGCGCACATTCATCTTTGAAAATCATACATCTACATCTCAGTGGAGAAACGCAGCTACTACTCTGGATAAAGAAGAAGAAAAAGCAGATCTTGCAGCAGGTAGACCAGTTTTGCCACCTCCCGCGTGGAATTAAGCATCCTGGCTTATCAAGTTTACATTAGAAGAAGGAGAAGAAATCCTCCTATACAGCCAGATCCTGTTTTTGAAGAAGCTCCTGATCAGTTTACTGAGTCAGAAATTTTAGAAGAAGAATCTCCCACTCCGATTGCAGAGATGGGTGATCGTATTAACAACAACAACAATGGTGAAAATCTCAACGGTCGTAATGGAAGAAACGCAAGATGTCCAGCCCCTTTGCCTTGGGGCGACAATATTGGACCGTTGGCTTTACCAGGACATCATGAATTGCCCAAGGGATCACGCAAGTTTTTCCCGAGATTTCATGGCGATGGTTCAAAACATCCAGATGAACATTTATCAGCATTCACGGCGGCTTGTTCCGTTTTGCATGTTGCGCATGAGGACATCGCCGTTCGTCTTTTCGTGGAGACTCTTGAGAACAACGCAGCAGATTGGTTCAACAATCTTGAGCCAGGAATTATTACAAGTTGGGCCGTCATGAGCGAGAAGTTTTTGGCAAGATTCAAGCCTGCCGAAGACAATCACAGATTATTTGCACAACTCTCAAATTCAAAGATGGAGAAGCATGAACCGATGAGAGAATTCGTGGCAAGGTTTAATCGCCTTGTTACACGTCTTTCTCACACTTTGAATCCATCTGATGAGATTTTGATGAGTTCTTTCATCAACGCATTGCCGTCAGAAATTGCCTTTTTCTTGAAGATAAGCGAAGAAGATGATCTAACACACCTTCAGGAGGAAGCAATCAAGCTTGAAGATACCATGATTACAACCGGCAAGATGAAAGATGATTCGATCAGGCCGCTCGTGCAAGCGTCGGCCGATCCGTTGCTACAGAAGGTAGCAAATGAGGTGACGATACTAAAACGGCAGTCACCACCTCAAGGGCAACTAGCCTTGCCCTCACCTCCTTTTCAATCTCAACCAGCATATCAGCCGAGGAGGAATAACTTTCAGCCGTATAATAATTTCAAGTCGAAGTTTCCGCAAGGACAACCGAGACAAAACAATGAAGCTGAAAAGGCTACGGTCTTTTGCACGTTCCATGATTCAGCAGAGCACACCGGGTCTACTTGTCCGGAAAATCAAAGAATGAATCAGCTCATGGGATTTGCTGATTCCGCTCCTAGTTCAGACTTCATGCCTTCCAGTTCAAACGTCGTCTCTTCACAGCCAGACGAGTTTGATGGCGACTCCGCAACGGGATATTTTGATAGAGAACCCGTTATTGAAGAAGAAGAAGAATCCCGTTTTTCTCTTGCGGTGAATCATGAGAATATTACCTCACCTGTGTTCACTCGTGCTCAACATTTCAAAGCACAGAAGGAGGAAGAGGAAAAGCGCAATTTGAATGCGAAAGCAAAAGAAGTAGTTTCTACTTCTAATCAAAAACCTTCACAAGAGAATATCTTGCCAGCAGCTTTAGATACGTCTTCAGCGAGCTTTGACATTGTTTCTTCCATGATGAAGACTAAGGTGCAGATATCCCAGCTGGAGTATTTACAAGATCATCCAGAGCAGTTGGATAGGATCTTGAACGTTCTTAAGAAGAAGAATGTCGTTCAGCCGACATTATTACAATCCTCAGTTCCTGCAGAAGAGAAGCCGAGGCCGTTTTATATATCTTTATATATAGGAGGTTTCAAGCTGAGCAATTGCATAATTGACAGTGGAGCTTCGGACAACGTAATGCCCTTACAAATTATGAATGCGTTGGGACTTTCGTGTACCCCGACTCAGGAAAAGTGTTATTCACTTGAGTCTAAACCGGTGCCGTTAGTTGGTCAACTCAAAGATGCGCAAGTGAGGCTAGCGTCTTGTCCAGAGAAGAAGATTATGATGACTATTCTTGTAGCTGATATTCCTACCAGTTACGGGATGTTACTTAGTAGAAGTTTTTGCAAGGATCTCGGAGGAGAAATACAGATGGATTGGTCGTTCGCGACAATTCCATTGAAGAAAGGTACTTTCAAATTAGAGCCGGAAACCAAATCAAAGTTTACAGTGGTAAAGTCCCAGGACCCACATGCTCAAGTGTTGTATCAAGACACGGGTCCAGGCACATACGCTATGGTGTCTGAAGTGACAGATGATTGTCAAAATTTTGCACTTTCCACCGAATTACCAGATGAAGAATCAAAAGTGTGGACGATGCAGTTTGATGGCAGTTGTTCAACTTCATGTTTCGGAGCGGGAGTAGTGATTATCTCTCCCGAAGGTCGTTTATATCCTTTTGCATATAGGTTGCAATTTGATTGCACTAATAATACTGCAGAATATGAGGCGCTTTTGTTAGGTCTCAAAAACGCAAAGGATATGGGGATCAAGCTGCTTCAAGTTGAAGGAGATGCAGAGCTGATCGTAAAGCAGGTCAGAGATCAATTTCAAGTTAGAAAGAATCGTCTCCAAAACTATAGGCAGAGAGTATGGAATGCAATCGAATGGTTCGATGCATTTAATATCAAATACATTTCAAGAATGAACAATAGCAAAGCTGATGCGCTTGCAGTTTCAGCCGCTCTTTTTATGCCTAATTCTGATTTTCGTCAGAATTCATTTGCTATTGAGTTAATTTACAGACCAGCTGTTCCTGATAATTCAGACAACTGGCAAGTCTTCAGTGATGATGAAGATATCAAAGAATTTCTCGTCATGGGAGACAACTACAAAGAATTGTTCTTTGAAGGGAGCTCAACTCCTTGCAGAGAGTCAATTACTGAAGAATCTGAGGTTATAGAATCTGGAATCATACAATTGAAAGGAAATCAGATTCCTAAAGGTTTTGTATCCTTAGAGGATATTTTTGACAGGCATGATCGTTACATCCAAGATCAGAAGAGGTCAGGGGTGAATACTTCGTCAGAATACAGTCAAGTCAACATAGGTACTGAAGACAAGCCTCGGCTTGTGAATTTGGGTACGTGTTGTACTCCGGACGAGACTGAGAGGTTTATCGCCTTGTTCAAGCAGTACAAGGATGTTTTTGCCTGGTCATATGAAGATCTAAAGGTCTTCACACCCGTTGAATTGTCTCACACAATTCCGCTGAAGTCTGAAGTGCAGCCTTTCAGGCAGAAACAAAGACATTACAATCCGCGAATTCAAGATACTATCTATGCGGAAATTCAGAAGATGGTGGATTCTAGAATAATTTTTCCTATTCATCACTCCACCTGGGTGTCAAACATCGTTCCTGTGCGCAAGAAGAATGGAGAAATCAGAATTTGCGTTGATTTCAGGAACTTAAATCAATCGTCCTTGAAGGACAATTATCCCTTACCAATCATGGAGCATACATTGCAGACAGTTACCGGATCGGAAATGCTATCACTTCTTGATGGTTTTTCTGGTTACAATCAGATTGCAGTGGCTGAGGAGGATCAAATCAAAACAGCTTTCACCACGCCGTGGGGAACGTTTGCATATGAGAGGATGCCTTTCGGCCTTATCACCGCCGGTGCTACTTTTCAGAGAGCCATGGATTTAGCGTTTGGGGATCTTAGGAATAAGATCATAGTCGTCTATCTTGATGACTTAACCGTTTTTTCAGACAAACGGAGTGATCACTTTTCACACCTCGTGAAAGTGTTCGAGAGATGTAGGTATCATAAAATATCTTTGAATCCAAAGAAGTCAATCTTTGCGGTTACGGAGGGCAAGTTACTTGGTCATATCGTTTCCAAAGAAGGTACTAGAATAGATCCGAATCGGGTGGATTCAATCAGAAACCTATCTCTCCTTACAAGCAAAACGCAGGTGCATTCGTTTTTCGGTAAAGTTAACTTTATCCGAAGATTTGTACCTGATTTCTCAGAGCTGACAAAGGAGATTTCAGCAATGATGAAGAAGACGTCTACATTCGTGTGGACGGACGAAGGCAAGCAGGCCTTTAATAAGATAAAAGAAGCTATTGCTAATGCACCAGTGTTAGTTCGGCCTAACTTTCAGAAGGATTTCATTCTTTATTGTTATGCGTCAGAACATTCATTGTCTGCCATTTTGACACAGCAGCTCAGTGAGGAGGGTGAATCTCCTATTGCTTTTATGAGTGCTAATTTCAAAGATGCTGAGATGCGTTATTCCCAGATCGAGAAGAACGCTTATGCTGTCGTCAGAGCTGTCAAGAATTTCAGATTTTATCTTTTGAATTCACATACTACGGTGTATGTCACCGATCCAGCAGTAAAAAGTGTGCTTACTCAGCAGGAGATGGGCACGAGAAGAGGAAATTGGATCGCGAGGGTTCAAGAATATGATCTGGAGATCAAACCAACCAAGCTTGTTCGCGGGCAAGGTCTTTGCAGGTTATTGGCGGAAGATGGAGATCGCAAGTTCAAGAGCAATAGTGGAATTATTCCAGATCAAGAAGTTGAAGAAGACTTACCTTTGGTCTTATTAGTTAATTCTGCAGAAGAATGGTACACACCTCTTTGGTATTATTCAGCATATGGAGAATGTCCACGTCACATGGACAAACAGCAGAAAAGAACATTGAAATTGAAAGCACAGAATTTCGTGCTTGTTAATAACGTTCTGTACAAGCGTGGCCTTGACGGAACTTTCCTATTATGTGTCGGAAAAGATCAGCAGCGAAGGTTGTTAGAAGCTTTCCATAATCAAGCGTGCGGAGGACACTTTTCATCGAGGGTTACTGCATTCAAGATCTTACGAGCACAGTTCTATTGGCCAACTATGTTTCGTGACGCATATGATTGGGTGTACAAATGTCAGTTATGTCAGCAATTTGCTGGTAAAGTGAAATTGGCATCCTTTCCTCTCAGGCCAGTTATCATAGATGCTCCATTTCAGCAGTGGGGTATTGATTTTGTAGGTCCCGTCAATCCAAGTTCCAGCAAGGGGCATGTTTATGTCCTTACAGCGACAGATTATTTTACAAAGTGGGTTGAGGCAATTCCTACCAAAAGAGCTACATCCGAAGTGGTTTGCAGTTTTCTAAAAGAGAATATTATTTCTCGCTTCGGAGTTCCTCGCAAAATTGTGACTGATAATGCTACTTGCTTCTCGTCAGAGGAGATTTTAAGTTTTTGTTTTGATCACGGCATCATGTTGTCTCATTCATCAGATTATTACCCTCAGGGTAATGGACAAGCCGAATCATCCAATAAGAACATTGTCACAATCATACGCAAGTTGGTTGAGTCAAATCAGCGAGCTTGGCATACCAAGTTGTACGACGCTCTTTGGGCTGATCGTATAACTCCCAAGAGAGCTATTGGCACCTCGCCTTTTATACTTTTGTATGGCACAGAAGCTATTCTGCCCATTACATTGGAGTTGTCTGCTTTACAGTTAGCATCAGCAGTAGAAGATGAAGAATTTAATGATCCTATTCAGAAGAGGATCTTGCTCCTGATGAAACTTCAAGAAGAAAGGACGGAGGTTGTTGATAAAATCACTCAGCATCAAGAAAGAGTGAAGAAAATTTTTGATAAGAAAGCTCGTTACAGAGACTTTCAAGTCGGAGATCAAGTCCTTTTGTGGGACAAGAGGCATGAGCCAAAAGGAATGCATGGAAAATTTGATTCCTTATGGTTAGGGCCCTTCCAGATTCACGAATCAGCCGGAGAGAATACTTATATTCTTTCACATCAAGATGGAAGGCTCTTCCCGCTTCCTTATAGCGGGCAATATCTTAAGCACTTCAACCCTCCGGGGGAGGAGTAACATTGTAAATATTTTGTAAGTAATTTTTATGCTTTATCGTAATGTCGTATTGTATTTCCCCGTTTTGTGATGTTTTGTCGTGTATTAGGTGATTTAAGTAGTCTTGTTTTAGGTGATTTCTAGGTTAAGTTTTTTAGGAAACTCCAAAGTTTTAGGTGATTAGGGAAAATCCCGACTCCAATGCCCAATTATAAGTCACTGGTCTACTTAACACTGAGATTCTTAGGTTCTCCTATGCCGTAGGTATCCGACATGGTCACCAGTCGGAGCCTAATGTTGTACCCAAACCAAATTTTTTGCTTCATTAAGGCATTTTGCATTTCAAAGTCTAAACCTCGCTAAAATGTTGTAAAATACCGTTTTGGGCAATGTCAAGCATGGAGTTTTTGTCAATAGTTTGTCAGTCAAAGTCAGTTATATTGAACAGAACTTAGGCGGGGGCACAAAATGATGATTTTTCACGATGGAGGGTAATGCGGTGACATTTCATATTAGGTAGTGTTTGTGATGAAGACGAGTTTTGATGATCAAATCATGGAGATTTTTGGAGAAAACCTCCAAAGTGCAGAAACCTGCTTCGGAAGCCGATTTTTGGAGTCGAAGATCTTATGCGAAGTGCTCCAGTATCGTTAAATCTCTTGAGAATTGACGGCTATCAGGTCGGAGCTATCCGGCGTTAAAACTCCACAGCTCCGGTTATCAGCGATAGAAGTAAAAATCCCTAAATTTTAGGAGATGAGAATTTTGCCCTTTTCAGGCAAAAGCGCGCCTCTAGCCTGAGGGCGCCCATTTCAAGGCAGGGGTAAAACTTGTCAGTTTCGTTGCCGAAGACATTCAATTCATTCACAGCTAGTCTGCTTATCCAACGAGATATCAAGTGCAGTCATCCGACTCTCAGAGTTCAGGCGGCAGACGTCCGAAGAACAGCTTAAAATGGAGTTTTCATGTTTTTTGAGCTTCTCCGTTTATGCCCAGTGCAAGTACAAGCCAGGGGCGCTGGCCTAAAGGACCCCTCAGATGCCAGAATTTGCAGACAGAGTCTTCACGACATCAGTAGTATACTAGCCTAGCTCCGCAACGCATCATTCAGCTTGTTGATCCGACGTTCCTGGTGGTCGTGGCAGAGATTCTACTAAGCACGTAATTTTCCGGGCGGAACCAACAAATGGTTTTCAGTGTATTTTCATGGTCTTAAGGCGCCTAGCCTTCAGGCTGATCAGACGAGCCCGTTCGCGTTCGAAGTCTTCACGACTATTGAGCGTAATCAAGTTATCTTTCCAACGAGCATAGCCGTCAGCCTTCAGCATTTGGCAGTCGCTCGTGCGTGCGAGGTCTTTGGTGTCATATTACAAGGTAAAGATGTCCGAAAACGTCCAGAAAATGGCTAAGTCTGGGAGCGGTAAACATATTAAAAATACGCACTGGAGAATTTGAGGTTTTAGAAGCAGTTTTCTTGCCTCGACACCTCCAGTGACTTCTCTTAAGGTCCCTCCTGGCTGTCCGTTAAAACTGATAATGCCTGAATCGGGTCATCCCAGCTCCAGATATCAACTGTCAAAATAGGGTATTTTGATGACGTTTGATTTTCGTCGAAATGACAAAAGTGCAACCTTGCGCCAGGGGCGCTTTTCTTTTTGAGGCCCTTAACACAGCTTTTAGGCTGTCATGTGGCTTGATCATTGGATGCGGAAATATCTCGATCATCTTGCGTGAGCTTCGTCTCATACCAGCAGGGTTCACCGTTCACCGTCAGCAGCCGTTTGAAGTGTCAGATGGCAGTTTAGGGAAATGGCCAAGTCTGGAACCAGTAAAGCAATTTAATCAAGTGCGCCTAATTTTTCAAGGGATCAAACGATGGATTTGCGGTTGTGTCTCCGGCCAGACATTTCTTCCTTGTTCAGTAGGCTTTTCGTTGATTATCTCAGATTAGTCCCAGCATCACCCGGTCATCCGGAAATCAGTGTCGAAGTTGACCAGTCGTGACAGTGCTGTCAGCTATTAAATAGGGAGTTAGTAAAAAATGAAGTATCTTGAGCAAATGGACGCCTATATGCTCAAGAGATGACTTTTCGGAATCAGTAAAGTCAAACGATGAATCTCAGAGCTTCAACCAGTTTGTCAACTGAAGTTCAGAATATGTCTATTTTTAGCGCCATTGCATGATAATAATTATTTTATTATTATTTTCAAATTTGAACTTCCAGTCAGTGGCAGTGGAACTGAAAGGCAGCCAATCAGAGGATTTCTATTCTTGTCAGGGTTTTGAGTTCTTGCAGTTATCAAATTGGTGCGAGTTTCTTCTTGTTTAACATGGCGCATTCTTCATTGTTATTCACAGAGCTTTCAAAGGAAATTCGATTTCATTGAGAGTAAATTCAATCTTAAGTGAATTCGTATTTTTCAAAAGCAAGTTTATGTTTTCAAAGGGGAAATCGAAGTTTATTAATTTTCAAGACAAACTTCAAAGCAATTCGTATTTCTTCAAGAAGAGAAGGCGTGCATCTTTAAGGGAATTCATAGTAGCGAAATTTGCAAGTTCTTCAGAAGACAAGTTCTTCAATTCTCAAAGGCGAATTTTGTCAAAGGAAAATTCATAATTTTGAAGCAAAATTCGTTTTTCTTCAAGGCAAAGGCGTATTTTCAAGCAAAATTCATTTTTCTTCATTCACAAGGCGTATTTTCAAGGGAGATTCGTATTTCTCAAACAAAGGCAGATTTCTTATCTATTTGCAAAGGCGATTTCTCCAATCACATTCTTTTGCAGGTTAAAGTTCACAGTTCTCAGCAATTTGAAGAATTCAAGGGCGATTTTCACAGAAAAAGAGCATCATAAAAACGTCTTTTTCATCCTTCAATCTCAGATTTCTCTTAGATTTCAATTCGCATGTTCTTGAAATTGGCGAAATTCGACAAGTCTCAGCATCTGGATCATTTCTATATAGCTTCCTCGAATTAAAGTCGTGCGTTTGATTTTTCAGGAATTTTTAACTCCAGAGCATTCGTTCTCGAGTTTCTAATTTTCTCAACTGAAAAGTCTTTGCATGGTCGAGTAGAAGTTAGATTTTCGCATTTCTGACGTTATGGGTTGTCTTAGAATCTTCTTCTGGACAAAACCCATATCTCAGATTTTTCGCCGAAAATAAATCTTCGAAAGGCTATTTTTAGCTTCAGCAGGGTTATTTTTAGCTCTCAGAAATGTTGTCAGAATATAGCCGTGTTCACAGTCAACAGGCGAGTTTTTCAGAGTACAATGCACAGATTGAATTCAAGACCAAATCGGTTTTAATTCATGACTTCATCAGAAAAGCTGAGACTGATTTGTATCAAGCTGTAGAAGAGATGTTGGCTAAACACTTCAGTTACGGAGCCGCCAAAGTTACCAGTCAGTGAAATGCTGGTTGAGTGTGCAAAGATTGCAAAGATTGCTCAAGTTGCTGACATTCAGATGCTGATGCAGTTGACAGCCTCGTTGAGGGATTGGTTGCTCGAGATCACAACCAGTAGACTTCAGTTTCTCACCTCTCAGGATAGACATTATACACAGGAGTTAACTTGGCGTTACCCTTTCAAGTTAACTGGCTGTCTCACCTCATGCATGTCTATTCTGAGATTCATCTTGTTTACTTGGAGTTTTATTTAGGGTTTTTCGTTAACTGATGGTAGTCTTCCAGTTAACTTGTTTCAATAAGGACGTGCATGCTCGCACAATTGTCCATTTTTAGATTAGATGTTTCAGTCAAACTGAGGGTAGTTTCCCAGTTGACTGTATAGTTTACTTAATTAGGGTTTGGCGCATTGCTTGCATGCATTGCAAGAACTATAGATGACACAAGGTGATTTTAGGGTTCCCTACACCTTGCTGTATATAAATAAGAGCTTACGCTCATTTGTAAATAACTTTTGCTTGAGAGAGGAATATATGCTGTGCCCACCTTGCCCTCAATATTACTCTTTTTCGTATTTGTTCATGTGTCTTCACTATTGCAATTGATTGTTATACCACCTAGGGTTTCGAAAGATTGTGATGCTGAATTCTTTCCATAGATTAGATATATCTGTTTGAACATCTTTATCATTGAAATCAATTGTTATACCACCTAGGGTTCCAAAAGATTAAGGTGATAAGGCTGTTTTGTGTTAATTTACTGTTGTGATCGATCGTTATACCACCTAGGGTTTCGAGAAGTTGCAGCGATAAATCTGTTTTGTGAATCTTTATCAATATAATTGAAGGTTATACCACCTAGGGTTTCGTGAGATTATAAAGATAAAGGCTGTTTTGTGAAGGCTTTGCTGATTCGATCAAGTGTTATACCACCTAGGGTTTCATAAGATCGTCTTGGTAAATTCTTAAATCTGTTGTGCCCAATAAGTTGGTTTAGATTGAGATGATAGTTGTGCCCACCTTGCCTTCAAGTAGAGAGTCTAAACCCGCTTATCGTCAGATAGTCAATCCCTGCTCCATTTCCTCATGCTCTGTTTTCTTGAGGAAACTGGATAGATTTAAAGTAGTTAGCTTAGTTGTAGTTAATGATCTGCGAAACCAGAAAATCCTTAGCTGCAGCGTTCTTGGTTTTCTTAACCTTGTGCCTCTTCCAGCTGAGAACAAAAAGATAGGACTTAGATTACTTTTCTTTTCCATGCATTCCAGCACAGCGAGGGCACCTCCCTAATTTGAAGAGCACTCATTGCGTAGTGTGTACATGGCTGTCAGGTACAAACCTGCACTCCGAGGGTGTTGATTTTACGCCAACTGATCTGAGAGTCTTCTAAAGCTCTTCTACTTTAGCGTTTACGTTGGGTTGAACTCAAACTCCCAACTTGGCTCGGATGATGACATCAGACTTTGATATGGAATTCCCAGATATCAGAGACTATGAAATTGCTACTCAAAGCTAAACCCTAAGAGCAAACCAGCGAGGGTCCCCATTTGCAATGGGGCGATGTGTGAAAAAAGGTCACAACACATACTGACTTGGATGCTTCCACTTCCCACCATATTGCATATGAGGAGTTCGATAGCCAACATGAGCACACTATTAGTGCAAATGATAGTCTAATGTCAATGATTTCAATGATATTTATGATTTAGAAAATCCATTTGATGATTAAAAGTGTTGAACCTCATATTATTATTTTAATATTGAACTTGAAGTTTGAACGATGAATATTTATCAGTGTTACCCGAGGATGGGTCCCCGGGTCTAAATCCCCCCATCCCTGCCGTGGAAACGTCTCGGGGATAGGGGACGGCCAGGGGACAGCAGCAATGTACTATGTTTCATATCACATGCATATTCACAATGAATTCTGAATTTTGAATAAATATTGAGTATTGACAATGAATTCTTAACACAAATGTTATATTCTAAGTTTCTATAATGTATATATGCATGCTTTATCCATGTTTTCATATGAATATTTAAAGTTTCCCTATATATTTTAAATTTTTCTATAGTTTATATAGCCGTCCCCCCGCCGTCCCCAAATTTGGCCTGAAAAATCAGAAACTTGGAGACTCGTCCCGCTGTCCCTGTCCCGGAAACTTGGGGTAAGACTGATATTTATCATGCATGTTTTAAATGACATTCAAGTTTATGGTGGTTTTGTTGTTTATATGATGCTATGTGATATTCTAATCCTAATTCATGCTTCTAGACTGCATATATATATATATATATATGAGGAGTCCGATAGCCAGCATGAGCACACTATTAGTGCAAATGACAGTCTAATGTCAATGATGACAATGATATTTATGATTTAGAAAATCCATTTGATGATTAAAAGTGTTGAAACTCATATTTATTATTTTAATATTGAACTTGAAGTTTGAACGATGAATATTTATCATGCATGTTTTGAATGGCATTCAAGTTTATGGTGGTTTTGTTGTTTATATGATGCTATGTGTCTAATCCTAATTCATGATTCTAGACTGTATATATATATATATGATGTTTACATGTTTTTTGTATGAACAAACCCAAACCCCCAAAAAAAATTTAGTCGAACTCGCGAACTGAACCCCCAAACCCAAACCTCCAAACCCGAACCAGTACCAAAACCAGCAACTTAGTTTAAATTCAGATTTCCAGATCTATAAATCCTTTATGTTTATTTCTTTGCTTATGCAATAGTTGAATAAATGCGAGTATAGAGAGGTAGAAACCATTAATAGTTAGTAAGTTCATATAATTTCTGCACTAAGATTCATGTTGATGGCCTGTAATTGGGCTTCCTTGTGTGATCATAGATCAACTTACACCATCAACTTAAAATGAGAAAACAGAATGATTAATTGATTTTAAGATGTATTTGTTAAGCAATGCCAACAAAATCAAACCTTGAAGTATTCACCCACTAAATATTCCTAATATCAGTCAAGAATTGAAGGTAGCAAATATGTAGGCGAAACAACAAAGTTTTAAGAGACGATTATATTTTTACTGAAATTTCAACTACTTGCATTAGACAACTAATGCAGCCAAAATTGATGGATTTCATCATTTTTCAATATGCTACTTCAGAACAGCTCATTGATGAGGTACTGGAAAGAGAAAACAATTTAATAATATAACAGAACTTCATGTTTAGTTTTCCTGGAAATAGATATAACAACAGAAACAATTTTTGTGCATCAACAGAAGAAAATAAACTTCCTTACCTCAGTTACAACCATTAAACGCAACCTGTTAGCCATAACTGCCAGTTCATCAGCCACAAGGGTAAAGGGATCAACTTTCTCCTATCACCAGGAATGAAAATTATATATTATTTTCAAATATTAGATGAAATAGTTGTTATAGCCTTATTCCTAACAATAATATGTAATAACAAAATTCTCAAAATACACAAGCTTGTATTGCATGCACTCATTTGTAGCCACCAAACACTGAACCTGTACAACTAGCCAATACGTGAAAACATGTATTTGTATCAATGTACCATTCATTTTTAACTACCTCCTTCTAAACAATAAACTGACCTCATTTGTATTTGTAATGCTTCTGTCATGATGTACTTGAAATCCAAAATCATGGAAGGCATTCTTTTCCAACCAAAATTTTCCATTATACCCCAAAACCTACTGAATCCACATATACAAAAACATGTCATTATTAAAAGAAGGGTTAAGTGCAATTAGGACACCTTAAATCTACCTAGACAAAAGAATATTTTGCTTGCATGCCAATTCATATTTCCCAGTTATTGGAGACATTCACAAGCTCACTTTTAATAATTTACTAAGACCAAAAAACAATAGATTCCAAAAGCCAGATAACATTGAGATCGAAACAATAATTGTTCATCTGTATTCTTCTTTGATACCTGCATTTTGCATTGAGGTCTTCAGAATGTAATACTAGATAAATATAATTGTGCTTGAGAAAGGATGGTTATATCATTTAGATTAACCAATGCACCGAGCACTTTTATGAAGTTGATGAACAAGGTATTGAAGCCCTTTATAAGTAGGTTCATGATTATTTAGATGAAATTTTGATTTTTACTAAAGTAAAGGAGGAGCATTTGAAACATATAAGATTAGTCTTGCAAATATTAAAAAAGAAAAATTGTTGATCAATTGAATAAATGCAATTCTATGAAGGATGAACAAGTGTATTTGGGATTTGTCATTTCCTACGAGGGTTTGAGAATGGATCCACAAAAGATAAGAGCCATTGTAGAGTGGCCATCTCCAAAAAAATACATTTGAGGCAAAAAGTTTCATGGCTTAGCAATCTTCTACAAGAAGTTTATCCAGAATTTTAGTGGCATTTGTGCACCTATCACCAAAATCATGAAGGTGGTAGGAGTGAGTTTCAATAGATAGCAGCAGTTGCAAAGAGTTTTCAACTATTAAAGAAGAAAGTTAAAAAACAACCCATCGTAAAATTGTTGGATTTTGACAAAGTGTTTCTAGTAGACTATGATACAACCAAGATAGCAATTGGAGTCTTAAGCCAAGGAGGTAAACTCATTATTTATTTTAGTGAAAAGTCGAAAGAAGCTAAAAAGCACCCAATGTATGATCAAGAATCAAGATTTGTACGCCATTGTGCAAGCCCTTAAGAAGTGTAGGCACTATTTACCACCAAAGGAATTTGTCTTATTCACAGAACATCAAACATCGCAATACATAAACAATCAAGATTTCAAGGAGGCGTAGGCTACATTCAAAAGCCCAATAGTAGAAACAAGCAACCATGGTTAGATTACTTTATTTAGGAAGAATTATTGTCCAAGGAAAGGTGTTTGTGTATGCCTTACTGATCTATAATGGAAAATCTAATAAGGGAGAAACATGGTGGAGGCCTAGCTAGACATTTTGGAACAAAGTTGCATGGACATAGATATAGATAAGGATATGATATCGGTATTGGATGTAGATACAGCCATTTTTTTAAACCCCCTAATATAGATACAGCTAGATATGGCATTCATAAAAAACACACACACCTATATAACACAATTTTCTAAGTTATGAGAGGATATTTTCATTACTTCGGAAGCAATTTAAATTTTAGACACATAATTGCTACATATTCCAAAATGTTTATATCTAAATATAGTTTCGTCATTAAAGAAAAATTCAATACACTGAGACAATCACATGCTCATCAAAATATCATCATTGTTCTCTTGAAATTGGAGTTCTAGAACATCAAGATTCTCTAAAGAGCCAAATTAGTTGGATAGAGTACAACCACCAACTAGACTCTCTGAACCAAATGAAGATGCACTAGAGGATTGTCCTACTATGTCAGAATTCTCGACAATGGGATTGAAATGTGTCAATACATTCATGTATAAATCATTCACTCATCTCAAATTGCACATTCCAAAGTCTACTAGATCCATGTAATTTGTGGAGGAATGTGACAAGAGACGAAGATTGGACTGAACATATACAAAGTCCTTTGTTTTACTAGCCAACAACCTATTGTGTTTCACATAATGGATGAAGTCATATGTGCTCCAATTCCTCTTAGATGCAAAAGAATTTGAAGCCTATAAAAAAAATCAATATTACAAGTTACACAAACACAAATAATCAAATATTACAAGTTACTTGTAATTTTACTATTACAAGTTACAAAGACACAATTAATCAAATAAAAAATAAAATAAGAAATAATTTAAATAAAAATATAAGTCATATAATGTTAAACTTGTAATATTAGTTTGATATCCATTTTTTGCAAATGTTTAGTCATGGCACCATGGAAATTCCACAACTTCATAGCATCCATTTTTTTATATGCCATTGCATCAACATTTTCATAAGTTCCATCAGATAATGCAAAAGTCCCAAACTTATCTTGAATCTCTGCAACAATTCTAGGATCTATAAACATCTTTTTTAAGGTTTTTATATCTATCAACTTTTTCAAAATCCATATTTAGTGTTGTAACTTGTTCTATTTGGTGGTGCTAACTGTAGAAACCCCTGGTTTCCCTCTGACAAAGATCTAACTGATATTTCAAGTTTTTCTGACGTTTTTAGGTTTTTGCATTTTTTTTTTGAGTTTTTTGACAATTAATGAAAAGTACGGCTTGCTTGAAAAATGATAATAAATGCTATAAAAATTGATAGATCTCAACAAGCAAAGAAAATACACTGAGGAATGAAGGCGTAGCTTTTATTTGTTTAACTGGCCACAATACATTAAGATCTGGCACATGCATCAAAGAATAACAATATTTAATTGAAGAGAAAACCTGGTTATTTGCTGCTACAGCTGAAGTACAGAAATTGTACGGCTGCAATTAATACTCTTCTATCCCTCCGTTTGATGATGTCTGTTGTTGCTCAAAGCAAAGGCGCCAATACTGGGAGTGTGTAGAAACCAATGGAGAAGGCGTTTCACCTTCTAAACAAAGGACGGCTCCAGCCAGATGGTACGGCCTGGTAAATGTACGGCCAGGTACAGCAGCTTCAATGTTTGGTACGGCCCCCTCAATACATTGCCTAAGTCTCTGAATAAGGTGCGACCAAGTCAGTTGATGATCTCTGGATGAAGGATTAAGCTGAAACCTCTGTAAATGAATTAGCTCTGTAGTTCTGTGGTTTCCTCTGTATGAGAAAACCTCTGTGGCAATAGATCAAGTGATATTGCACACTCTCTGAATTGCTTTCCGTTGGAGATGGCTCGTTCCCCAAGGCAAACGAACATGAAACCCTAAGTCTCAGGCTCAGACCAAAATTGATCAATAATCAAACTCAATAATCTCATAATGGGCTCAATTCCCAAGGCAAACCCTCAAATACACTGAAAAGTGCGATTCCCTTGAAAATAGGGTTTTAATGAAATATTCACGTTTTAATATTCTAATATTTCAATAGTCCTCAACTGAATATTTTTAAATATTTTAATAACCCCTTTTTGGCCCCTTCTGATGTTGGGCGCACCCCTTGAAAGAAATCACTTAAGTTATAATATTAAATTATAACTTTATATTATAAACGTTAATTAATTAATATTTAATCAATACGATCAAATATTAATATCTCCCTTATTTCTAACCCGTTTACTGATCCGTC
>VDFB02048120.1:0-15061 GCA_007258455.2 Sequoia sempervirens
TTCTTTCTTGGTTTTCAGAGAGCTTCGCAATGGTATGTTCTTCTCGGCATTCTGAGCATCTTCAGGAATTTACTATTTTTAGTAAATTCTATTTCGGGCAGTGAACCTGTTGGTCTTAGCACGGTTGACTTTCCTCTTCAGTTGACTCAATTGGTTTTTTCAGTTTCTAGCTTCGGAATGCAGTTTCGGAGAGATAAGCTCATTTTACTTAAATAACATTATATTTTAATGTTATTTTACCACCTTGGCCTAGTCTATTAACTTAATGTTATTTTAAAAGGTGGACTTGAAGGGTGGCGCCATCATTGAGTTAATATTGTAATTATTAAGGTTGATTTAAGAGCCTTAAGTGGGACGCCATTTCCAAAGTTATGAATTTAATTAAAAAGTCAAATTGAAGAAAGGGACGCCATCTCTTGGGATTAGGGTTTGACTCTGGAATGAAGGTTAGGGTTTCGAGAAGGTCAACGGCAAATTATAAAAGGAAGCCTTTGGTTCTCATTTCAGCATCTTTGGTCTATAGGAATGTTATGCTGCCGGATTGGCTGTGGGATTGCTTCGAGGAATGAAAGCCTCCTAGCTTGGCATTGCTTCTCACTTGAAAGATAGCGACTAGTGGTGAGATAGTGTAGTTTGTGAGATTTGCATTGGTATTCGTGCATTGTCCATCATTGTGTGGTTTGTAGATCAGCTTTATTGCATATTAGTGAGATTTCTGAAGTTGCATTTCATTCAGCAAATTGTCATTTTTATTCATATATCAAAAAATACAAAAAGAGTGCTTCTAGGTATTGTCATATTCTCATTGTCTGGTCAAGGCGTCACCTTCCTCTAGTTTGCAGATTTTTTAGTGGTGGCTGTGAATTTTAAAGGCAGATCGCCCTTCCTTGAGGGCCGTACCATCTGCTTTTGCATTGGAATCTGTGCAAAAATAATACATGGCTTTTTGATCTGTTTTCAGTGTTCTATCCTAGGCGCCTTCATTCTTAGGGAGTATTGCATTTTGTTTCAAGTCAGTCAGATGAGTTATGTGAGAGATATGAGCAATTGAGTAAATTCATAGGTTGCTGGTTTTTAATTTAAAGTGCAGATTTGTGAAAATCAGAATTATTATTTTGTTCCTTGAGAGAGTTATTGATTTGGCATCTTTAATCAAGCCAAGGAGAGTTCTTTATATGATGTAGTGCTAATCTTTCAAATTCCTATGCTCTTGGCAGGCGAATGAGCTTCATTTTGTAAACTGGCAGTAATTCTCAATCTTGTTCAATTCTGATTTGTAATGCTCACTTTACATTCTGAGGTTATTTTGTAATATTTTACATCTCCGCCCTATGGTAGCTCCTTTCCCACTCTGGGTTAGAAAGCACATTCTGGGTGTCGAGTTACTTTCAGCAGTCCATCTCATTTCTCTTCAAGTATTGTAATTTCTGTTATCTCCGCCATATGGTCGCCTCATTTTCGTATTGGATTGAGTAGCACATACTTGGTGTTGAGTGTGCTTTCAGTATATTAGATTGTAGGGGATCCTCTGACCACATGCTCGTCGTTCGCCGGCGCATTCTTGGTTAGAGTTCTTGCATAAGCATTTTGATTAAGATCCTCTGACCAATGCTCACACCTTGCCCACATCGGGATCTTGGTGTACATTTTGGTTAGAGTTGCTTCAGCATCATTTTGGTTTAGTTGCTAACCTTAACAGGTGCATTGATTTGTAACTTGCAATTTGAAAAAGTTGAAAAAATTTGGCTCGGAATATTTAAAACGTTGCATTTTGGGCCCTATATATAAACGTCGTGCCATTCTATATTTCATCACTTGTGCAATCCGAGTTTAGCATTTCCTTTGAGCTTTTATTTCCATTTCATAATTTTGTTTGCATACTCTATTTTTCTGAGTAGAAAATTTGGAGTTTTTACCAGCAATTTTGCCATAAACAGTGAAAATCCCAATACAACTGAGAGTGAAATCATTGTGAGTTCATTGTTGAGTAAGAAATTAGTGGTGAGTTCATCATTGAGAGAAGATTCATAGGGAGTTCATTATAGAGTGAGAAACCATCATTGAGAAGTCAATTTTAGTGAGAAGTCACTGTTTTTCTGGAAGCTTGATTGATAGTAGGACTGGAAGTATGATTTTGGAAGGAGAAGCTTTAAAACAGGCATGAAACTTCTTCATTTTATATCTTTTAATTTAAGTGCTGGTTTCTGTTTTCTTGTGCTTGTTTGTTTTCCATAGTTATAAGAAGATAGAATTATTAAGGAAAACATTTATAAGTTATGCATAAAAGAGAATTTGTGTAAGGGAATCAATGAAAAAGGGAATCTATAGAAAGGGGATTTATGTGAAAAGAAATTAAGGGAATGGTTTAATGGTTTTGCATAAAAGGGAAAATAATGTGAAAGAGATAAAGGAAGGGATTTAAATGCATTTAGAATGAATATCGCATGTTTTGTATGATCTCCATATAAGGAGAATACAATGAAATAGTTATTATCTATTAGGATTGAAATGGAGGTAGAATCAAGTATGGTCTTAAGGCTTAAGTTATTAGGTTAACTGAGACAAGCTAAGCACTCCTAGGATAAAGATTTCCGGAATAGGAGTTATGTTACAAGAGACTTGTAGACTGTTTCATTTCTAAGTAGATAGTTTGATGTAGGAAGTCTAGGGTGATTGAATACCCATTGAAGGACACAGCCTATGCATAGAGTAAGATAGCCTTAAGTCAAATCGGCCCTGAGTAGTGTTTATGATAGATGACCTTCATTCAAAGTACTGAATGAGAATACTTTGGCCAAAGTAGTGAAATGTACGACTTCCACATAGATGTGAGTTAGTTGAGACTACACTGTCAGTTCATTGTGATCTTTGTACTAGTTCGAGATTGTGAAATAGCAAGGTTCTAGTTGTGTAGGACACAACACTCTTCTCAATTGGTAATTGTTAAAGGATACCCTACCAATTTCTTTGACGAAGGGAGGGCCATCTATTAAAAAAATGTATGTACGGGGGACCGCATTATAAGTCCGTGGTTGGTGGAAAAGCACCCAAGTGATGTTTCTCCTCCACAGCAAGCGACCGATGTACCAAGATTTGAAAGGAAAGGAACCTGGACCATCTTACTACTATTTGTTCAAAAGCTCTCGAACTATGTATGTTATTGTATTACTTTTGTACTCTGATTTATATTTGCAATGAAAATGGAATTCATGTGGAAATGTATTGTAACTTGTATACATTTATCAATGAAGAAAGGAAAATTTTTATTGTATTGCCTTTGTTACTTGTTATCTTTATATGTTTGGAGTAAAATTGGAAAAATTTTAATTTACGCAAGGGATAGGTTGTTACAATCCCAAAGTGAGGGGGTGTGTATTACAGTTATGTCAATTGTGTATGCTGCTTGTGGATAAGCGGCTAACTTCACTTCTACATCCTTCATGATTCCTACCACTGGTACATGCCTACTATCCATAGCATAGCATTTACCACCAGTAGTGTCTACCCACATGCCAAGTTGTTTCATGACCCCTATTGGCATGATGTTAATAGCAGCTCCCGAATCTATCATACAATTCCTCACCAACTTGTTTATGAGCAATGTGGTAAAAAATGGATTGACCTGTGGAGGATTCATTAGTGCATCACCAAGACAAACTTCAGGGACCTTTACATCTCCTTGCCTACTATTACTGATTTTAGTGATTTCTTTGTTCTCCAAGCTTGTGCTTTTATTAGTTCCATTAGATATTAGTTAAATAGCACTATCCCTATATTCTTTTATCTTCATCATTTCCAATAGTGGCACAAACATCTTTACTTGAGATAGTGCTTGTGTGAAATCAAATCAAGAGGCATTTTCTGTTTTGGCTATCTTCCTTTGTTCCAATGGTTCCCCTTTATTTTCTTCTTTCTCCTTCTTATTTGTTTCATCATGTTTCAGTTTGCTTTTGCATAATTCTTTGTCTTCTTCTTTGGGAACACGACTCTGCTCATTCTTATTAGGTTGCTTATTCTCCACCTTCTTTGGTTTTTCTTGCATTGTTTCTTTATCTTTTACAAACAATCCTCTTGGAGTGCCTTCATTTGCATTTGTTGTTCTGCTTCTCAGCCTATAGTTGCTCTTTGCTTGCTCTACTGTAGCAATGGTTAATTCTTTGATCTCTTCCTTAGTTGGCCTCCTCAATCTATACTTACTTGACTTAGGTGGTGTATAAGGAGGCTATGATTCATCATTGCTTTCATTTTCCTGATCAGAGAAGACTTGTTGTTCTGCCATATGAATATTCTATCTCTAGTTGTTTACATCATATTCATAGCCTTCATCTCCTGAGGATGAATATTCTTGTTCAACTGGACGCAGGGTATGTGAAGTTAGATATATTGTATGATCTTCTTCATTGTCATATGGCACTTCTTCTTCTTGTATTGATTGTGCTACAACACAATGATCTAGGGAATGAGGCAGCTTGCAAACTTGACACCAAGGGTTGTTATTAACCATGTAAGCTCCTTTTTTCTTGAAGGGATTAGGTGTTTCTTTATGGTTAGGCCTATCAGCTATGGGTTTTCCATCTTTCCAATTTGTGATGTATGGCATGTCATTTAGTCTTAGTCTTTCAAGAAGAGTGGTGCAGAGAAGCTTAAGCCGTGATACTATGGGCCTTTCAGGATCATCAAACGAGTAGGCGAGGAGTTGGAGTTACCAACAAACAACAGGGTGCATAATGTGTTTCATGTGTCACACCTCAAGAAGGCCTTAGGACATCGTGTTGTTCCTTCCACCACTTTACCACCCCTGGATGATGAGGGGAAGTTGATTTTGGTACCCGAGGCCATTTTGGATGCCAGAGAGAGACAATTACGGAAACGTGTCATCAGGGAGTATTTGATTAAATAGAAGGACTTGCCGGTTGAGGATGCTACATGGGAGAGTGAGGAGATTTTGCAGCATCTAGAGTTGAGATTGTTTGGGGACAAGCAATTTTAGGGAGGGTGGACTGTAATGTCCCCTTCTTAGTGGCCCATCGTGGTGATTATTTAGCCTTTATGCTCTCGAAGGCTAAATGGAGAAATAAGGGAGAAATTATTAAATTAATTATTTTAAAAGGTTATTAATTAAATTAAAAATCAAATGGTAACCTTATATTTAATTAATTTAATATAGTGACTTAAATAAATTATTATATCATAAAGTCACTAAAAATAAAATAATATTATAATGTTGGAAACTTCTAGACGGGCCGACTTAGTCTTGGAGAAAAGTATATTAAGAGGGGTCAGCCATTGCTTCATCATCCTGGTTTTGACAATTGCTTGATGTGCTCATTGTGGAGAAATCTACAGCCATTGATCATTGGGAATGAACACTCCCCTTGATTAGCATAATTGAGGTGGTGAAATATCCTCCGAAGGGTTGTAGCGATTGGAAGAGATATTTCAGTCTCTTCATTGTACCAAATTTTGTGGCCAAAGGCCAAATTTGCTGAGGACGATTTGCATATCTGATTGGTGATCAATTTTAGTTTGTAATTGCATCGATTTCTCTCATCCAAGTGCATTTTTGGAGATAGCAGCATTGTGATATATTTTCCAGTCACCATATCAGCTTACTATAGGACCACGACTTTATTCATGGGAGCCATAAGTTGCATCGATTTTACCTTCTAGCTGGAGCGCTCAATTCATGGGACCAAGTCAATGATATTTGATGCTTGAGGAGAGTCTTGGAGGCTGCAAATTATTTATATCTGCATCTTTTCTTCAGAACAGGGGCGGCTGGTTGAAGGCATCGATTTGGCTTGTGTGGAGCTTATTTTGGGTTGCTATTAAGTTGCTACATCTTCATCAGCATAGGCGCTGCTATAACCAGGTTCTTCATGATTTTAGAAGTAGTTTTGCATTGTCATTTCAATCATCTAAGTCTGCTGCTGTAGGTGTGCATTTAGTACTCAGATTTTATATTGTAATGCCAAGAGTCTTGGCTTATCATTTTTATATCAGCATTGTAGTAAAGTTGGCATATCAATAAGAAGAAACAAGTTGCATACCACATATTTGATGAAATGCCATATCAATATTGCTCATTATCAACATAATAGTTTGCATGCCAAATGTTTGACGAAATGTCAATTGGCTGTAGGTGTTGATTTGCACTAATATAACTCATTTATATTCATTTGGAAAATACCAAAAAACTTGCATTGCATTTCTGATATACGTTTAGCTTAATTGTATTCATTTTCAAGCATTTTATCATTATTGCAATCATCAAAAACAAAAACAAGACAAACTGAAAACCAAAACAGCAAGTTCAGACTTAGCATACAAAGTGTTTGACAATATTCCTTGAGGCCTAATCAACAAATTTAGGGTTAGATATTGCAAGGAATATTGCACAGGGGCCACACACAACTTTATTGATGAGGGACTGGTAGCACGTAGGGTACTTCGGACTCAAGAGGTTGATGAGTTCAGAGTGATGGTTGCAAAGGGTTTCACCATTAATTGCACTCAGATGATTCCACAACTTAGCATCCAGTTGGATAACCACGAGTTCAGGGATGACTTCTATGTGGTTGGCATTGGGGACATGGATGTAGTGATGGGCATCCAGTGGCTACGTTCTCTACGAGAGATTACTCTTAATTTTCAGACCTTAGAGCTGAAGTTCAAATTAGAGGGTAAGAATGTGGTATTGAGAGGAATATCAAATGGAGGGCCTCGTGTTGTCTCTTGCAACTGTATGGAGAGGCTTTTCAGACATGACCAGGTGGAGTGGGTAGCAGAGTATATATTCATGCCTGCAGTTACAGAGGAGCAGAAGCATTCATATCCACCTGACATACAGGCTTTGCTTACTAAGCAAAGCAAGGTATTTGGCAGTATACCTCCTGGGAGGCCACCTGATAGATGGATAGAGCACATCATTGAGTTAGAGAAGGGGACCAAGCCAGTAATCACTACACCATATAGGCACTGAAAGAGACACAAGGATGAGTAGAAAAAGCAATAAAGGAGCTTTTGGATATGGGGCATATCAGGTTGAGCAAGAGTCCATTTGCTTCTTCAGTGGTGCTAGTGAAGAAGAAGGATGGGACTATGCGCATGTGCATAGATTACAGGGCACTCAATAAAAAAACTATTAAAAATAGATATCCCATCCCACGGATTGATGAGCTACATGGAGCAGCCTATTTTTCTAAGATAGAGTTGAGGTCTGGTTATCATCAAATCAGAGTTAGAGAGGACATTGAGAAAACAACGTTCAGATGCCACTATGGACATTTTTGAGTTCCTTGTTATGCCCTTCGGATTGACTAACGCCTTTGCTACATTCCAGTCCTGCATGAACAGAGTCTTCAAACAATAGTTGCGTAAGTTTGTCTTGATATTCTCATTTACAACAAATCATGGGAGTTGCACTTGAGACAATTAGATGAGGTATTGAGTATTTTGGAGAGTGAGTCTTTGTTTTCCCAGGAGTCCAAGTGTGAATTTGACATGACAAAATTGTTGTATCTTGGGCACATTATCAGCGCAAAGGGAGTTAGCGTTGATCTTGAAAAGATCAAAGCTATTCTTGATTGGCCTCCACCTACAAACCTTACACAGTTGAAGGGATTTTTTGGGCTTTTTGATTTCAACAGAAGGTTTGTCAAGGGATTCTCACAGTTGACTGCCCCACTTACTAATTTAACCAAAAAAGGGGCATTTGAATGGTCTGAATCAGTGTAGCAAACTTTTGATAGATTCAAACAGTTGATGAGCACGTGCCCAGTCTTAGCTATTCCAGACTTCTCTAGGCCTTTCGAATTTGAGTGTGATGCCTCAGGTGAAGGTATAGGTGCAATTCTCATGCAGAATAAACACCCTATAGCTTTTGAGAGCAGGAAGTTGCGAGGTGGTGAGAGAGCTTACTCTATTTATGACAAGGAGATGTTGGTAATCATGCATTACGCAGGGTTCGGACAATACTGGTGGAGTGTTTCCCGGTGTCCCAGAAAAACCACGAGGCACCAAGCTTGAGGATGTTTCCGGGGTGAGGAGGCAGCACAGAAGCATCCCTCCGCCATCCCAAGTACCCGCCCGTCTCCTCACGAGAGGAGGCGTTTCCACTGCAGGTTTCACGGTGAGGAGGCCATGGAAACACCAAGAAACTTAAGCGTCTCTTCAAAAAAGAATTTATGTAACTATAAATTTGTGTTAAAAAATTTAAAAAGTTAAAAACATCAGTTTATATTTTATAACCTAAGTTTTATACTTTTATTTGATGAATTTTTTGTTTTGAGTCTTCATCGTGCGACTGAGAGATTTGCGTTTGGAGTTTGGAGATCAAATTTTACAGTGGCAGGGTTTTTCGACTGGTGCATTCGACTCAGCATTTGAGGTATTTCATTTTTCTAAGTTTTATTTTGCTGGTTTTTTTATTTTTCTCCACCCTTCGTTTTGGCTCGCGACTTCGTGTATGCAAAATGTGGAAACACTGCAACGGGGCCGCGCGGTTTTTGTGAGGTGTCACAGAGATGTCCGCTCATGGAATGCAATGGTCGTGGGGTTTGCAGAAGCCGCGCGACCATTGCATTCCATGAGCGGACATCTCTATGACGCCTCCAGTCAAAAATGACGCCAATGCTTCCACATTGTGCCCAGCACTGCATTGCCAGTGCTTCCACATTTTGCATACACAGGAAAATTGAATAAAATAAAATTATTATTATTAATTTTAATTTTTAAATGGAATGCAATGATTGCAGGATATGCAATGATTGTAGGCTATGCAATTGTTGTTGCACTGCAACAGCAACTACATAT
This sequence comes from Sequoia sempervirens, assembly GCA_007258455.2. NCBI lineage: Eukaryota > Viridiplantae > Streptophyta > Pinopsida > Cupressales > Cupressaceae > Sequoia > Sequoia sempervirens. The sequence continues at coordinate 8,815 of VDFB02048120.1, forward strand.
CCTGCAATCATTGCATTCCATTTGAATTGAGAAAATTTGAAATGAAATCTGTTTGAGCCTTGAAGTTGAGGCACACTGTCAAAAAGTTCACATGTCTCGTCTATGCTTCCACATTTTGGCATTTTGCATACATGTCTACAGGGCAGTTGCAACTACAACATCTGACAAAATTCCTCTATAGTCTATACTCAGATACTCTCAAAAAGTTCACAACTTCACACTCACAAGCAAAGTTCAGCTTTACACTTGCAGTTGCATTTTCAATGTTTCATTTTAATTTTTTCCTGAAGGCTGAAAGTTTCTAAAGCCTCTTTAGCAAATCCATTTTGTGCATATCCTCCAATCATTGCATTCCATTAGATGACATCTCTTTGAGGCACACTGTCAATTTAAAATTTAAAAGTTAAAAACTTAAAAGTTAAAACTTTGAAATGGAAACATCATATTGTTTTTTTATTTTCATGATTTCATCTTTTGCAATAAATTATAGAGGTCTGATTTTGTTTTTAAATCTTTTTTGCAGCCTCATTTGACATTATCATAATGAGTTCAATCAATAGAAGTGGCGATGAGGTTGAGGGTGAGGAGGTTGAAGCAGAAATTGGAAGTGGAAGTGGAAGTGAAAATGAATCTGATGATTCAGATTTTCAAATAGAACCAGACGAGGGTGAACATGACTCAAATACTCAGACTCAAGCTGATGCAGGTTCTATTGAGAGTAGAAAAGTCAAAGATAAATGCCCTTCAAGAATCCTCCAAAGATATGCCAAGGGCCCCTTTGATCCAAAATCACCATTAAAACAATTTGCAACTAAGATGCCGAAACAGCCTGGGTCACGTGGGGGCACTAGAAAGTGGGTGTGCCACCTTTGTCATCTTGACTAGTTTGGGAGCATTACTAGAACTAATTCTCACTTTCTTCTTATTCGAGGCAAAGGTGTAGATGTTTGTAAGAAGGTGGAAAACAATGTAAAGTATAGAGCTGAAATTTTAAAATTATGGGGTTCGGATGAGGAAGCAACACCTATGACAGCTACATTGGCACATAGGAGTAAGGCTGATCAGATTGCAGCAGTTTCTACTTCTACTTTGCAGAGTCAAAGGCCACCAAATCCATTCAGTTCAGGTGCAGGAGAGCCTAAGGGGAAACATAAAGTGGCATCTTCAAGTTCACAACCATTGGCAGATTTATTCAATGCACAAGCAAGGGATGAGGCAAATGATGCTATTGGAAAATTCTTCTTTGCCAATGGCATTCCATTCCATGTGGCTCACTCTCCTTATTACAAGGAAGCTATGTCAAAGGTAATAAGGGCGGGACCATCATATGTGCCACCAGGGGAAACTAAATTGAGGACAACAATCTTGGATCAGAACTATTCCAAGATTAATATTTTGATGGAGAAGATGAAGAGAACCTGGGTCTCAAGTGGATGCAGCATAGTCATGGATGGGTGGTCGGACATTAGGCATCGTCCACTCATCAACATCATGGTCACATCTACAGCGGGCCCTTATTTCCTTAGGGCTATTGATTGTTCAGGGCATAGCAAGGATGCTCATTATCAATTCTAGATTCTCAAGGATGCCATAGAGGAGGTTGGGCCACAGAATGTGGTGCAGGTAGTGACAGATGCGGCCCATGTGTGTAGAGCTGCAGGGAAGTTGGTTGAGGCAGCCTATAGACACATTTGGTGGACTCCTTGCTGTGTGCATGCTATGAATAATGCACTTAAAGACATGGGTAAAATCAGCTGGATCAAATCAATTGTGAGTGATGCTAGAGATGTGCAGATGTTTATCTGCAACCACCATACTTCACATGCACTTTTCAGAACCTTCTCCAAGAAGGAATTCCTGAAACCTATAGAGACTCGGTATGCATCATACTTTATTCTCTTGGAGAGGATGCTTGAGTTGCAAGAGCCATTGCAAGTAATGGTAATGACAGCAGAGTGGAACCGATGGCCTGAGTCGAAGACACAGCAGGGGTTGAGGGTTAAGGAGGTGGTGAAGAATGATGTCTTTTGGGCTGATGCCACATATATTGTCTCCATCATTGATCCAGTCTTCAAGGTTATTAGATTTGGGGACTCTAATGCACCTTCCCTTGGAGAGGTATACGAGTGCATTGATTCCATGCTTGATCAAATGAAGGCTAAAGTGCGAGAGAAGGACCCCACAATGCAATTCTACACCGAGCACATTTATCCAATCATTCAGCATAGATGGGAGAAGCTCAACACTCCCTTACACATGGCTGCCTATGCATTGAACCCGAAGTGGTATGTGCCACGTCCCGGCAGAATAACACCTATAGAGGATGCTGAGGTGAAGGAAGGGTTCATGAAGGCCATTGACAGAATGTATGATCCTACAGAGGCCAGCTTGCTTCGTACCGAGTGGACAAAATTTTCCACTCTTTGGGGATATTCAGAGGCGGCCAAGGTAGATTTGGAGACTATGTCAAAGGAGGACCCCAAGTTGTGGTGGATGCTTGGGCCTAGATCTTTGATTACTACTCCTGACTGTTGAACATTGGGTTTCTGGTTATTACTGCTTCTTTGGGAGGCTGAGTCCACTTATATCTTCATCCCACTCTGTTAAGAGGAACAGGCTTACTTCTAGGAGGGAAGAGAAGCTTGTGGCTGTACATAGTGCCTTACGTCTAGTTGACCGCAACACAACTACATACAAGGAGAGTCCAACAGCCAGATGGGATGTAGAGCCAGAAGAGCCATCACAGATAGATGATGATCCTACAGAGACAGGGCTGGTTGGTATTGGTTTAGATGAGCTTCAGCATGCGGAGTCTAGCAGTTCTAGTGATGAGGAGATTGGCATGGAGCTTGGAGATGATTAGATCATTAGCAGCATCAGGCCATTAGCCTGGAGCCATTTTGATTTACTATTAGTCTATTAGTATTTACTATTTTCAGTATTTTGTTACTTGTACTCTGTTTTGGAAGTTTGAAGTTTGAACATTGATAATACAGTGATACTTGATTGTAATTATCAAATTATGATTCATGAATCATGATTATGAAACTCAAATTATGAAACATATAGTTCTTGTTGCATTTTCCAATGTCAATGAAATGATATATTATTGCAATGTGTTATTGTGTTTAGAGTTTAGACAATTAAATTATTAATCTTTTAAGTTTTAATTTTCAAGTACTATATGTATTTTAGCGCCACCACCCCCCCGCCGCCGTCCCCCCGCCGTCCCCCTCACGTCCCCCAATTTAGGCCCCCCGTCTCCCATCCGGAGCAAGTCCCCTTAGTCCCCCCCCTCCTGGCTTTGTGGAACATACCTTGGAGGGGGCAGATTTGTTGTGAAGACAGATCATAATAGCCTTAAGTATTTTCTTAATCAGAGGGATCTTAATGAGTGGCAACAGAAATGGGTAAGTAAACTTCAAGGATATGACTTTGACGTTGAATATGTCAAAGGGAAGAAGAATGTAGTGGCTGATGCCTTGTCCAGGAGACCACATTTGAGTTGTATTTCAGTCATAGCAGCAAATTGGAAGGAAAAGATAGAGGCTGATTATGCTAAGAATGCTCAAGCAAACAACATTCTTGATGGAACTTATAGGATGATAGATACTAGGTGAAGGATGGCCTCATTTTTTATAAGGATAGAATATGGTTGACTCCTGATTCTAAAGTGAGAGAGCATATATTTAAGGCTTTCCATGACATTTTGATGGCTGGTCATCCAGGATATTATAAGACATATAGGCAGATCCCTGAGAGAATCTCATGGAAAGGGATGAAAGATGACATGCTTAAGTAGGTCCGTGAGTGCCAAGTATGCCAACAAAATAAAAATGAGCATACTTATCCTGTTGGTTTATTGCAGCCCCTTTCCATTCCTACTTAGAAATGGGAAAGCCTATCAATGGATTTCATCACAGGGCTTCCAAAAGTGCAAGGGAAGGATAGTATGTATGTGGTGGTGGATAGATTGACTAAATTTACTCACTTTTATGCCATATGAGCAAGGTTTACAGCAGTGCAAGTGGCAGATTTATTTTTCAAAGAGGTATTCAGGGTTCACGGGGCACCCAAGACCATCATTAGTGCTAGGGATAGCAGTTTATGAGTTTGTTTTGGCAGGAGTTATTCAAATTATGTGGTACGGAGCTAAACCCTAGCACTAGTTACCACCCTCAGACTGATGGGCAAACTGAGGTGGTGAACAAGTGGGTGGAAGGTTACCTGCGCAACTATGTTTCAGGGCAGCAGAAGGTATGGGTTAAGTGGTTGCACCTAAGAGAGTATTGCTATAACTCTACCTTCCATATGTCTATTCGAATGTCTCCATTTATGGCATTATATGGTTACGAGGCTCCCAACTTTGTTGATTTACTTTTTGGAGATTGCAGAGTGCCCAGAGCCAGAGATCTTCTTCAGGAGAGTCAGGACATCATGAGGTCTCTAAGAGAGAATATACAACATACTCAGAATCAACAAAAGCTATATGTTGATCAACACCGCATCGAGCATGTTTTTGAGGTTGGAGACATGGTTTATTTGTTGTTGCAACCCTACAGGCAGTCTACTCTCAAGAAGAGTGGGTTAGAACTTAAGCCTGGCTTCTATGGTCCTTTCAGAGTTATCAGGAGGGTTGGAGAGGTGGCCTATGAGTTAGAGCTTCCTGAGAACAACAAGGTGCACAATGTTTTTCATGTTTCTCGCCTTAAGAAGGCACTTGGTTGGAATGTGATTTTGGATGAGGAAGGCAAGATGATTTTGATTACTAAGGCTATATTAGAGTTCAAAGAGCGTACACTGCGAAGAAGGGTGGTCAAGGAGAATTTGATTAAGTGGAAGAATTTACCAGTGGACGATGCTACCTGGGAGAGTGAGCAGATACTACAACATCTTGAGTTGCGATTGCGTGAGGGAAATCAATCTGTGGAAGGGTGGACTGTAATGTCCCCTTCTCACTCCTAAGCAGTGTAGAGTTCAATTAGCCTATTCTGAAGTTCTCGTAGGCTAGTTGATTTGGTTAGGGGACTCAGTGACCAGCATCAGAGTTCAGTGTTGGGGTTTCCGGAGGGGTTTCTATTTATAGCAGTGGTCGGTTTATGATGTTGCTATCTTCAGTTGGTCACAGTGTTCTTCAGTTTCGCTTAGTTTTGGCGTTTGGCATATACTTACTATTTTTAGCAATGCTATTTATAGTAAGTCATCTTTGGGGGAGTTGGTCCTAGGCCAGTATGTACACGGTAGTTTTATTTCTTAGTTGATTTTTTGGAGTCTAAGGTTGCAATATTTGATATTTATTTAATTCAGTCACTTAAGTTGTTTAATAAAGTAATTTTATAAACTTGAGGGGGTGAGTAGTCATTCGAAAACTACCATGGCTTAGGCGTACAACTCAAAGTTGTTTTAAAAGGATTTATTAATATTATATTTCCTCTTGAAGTGGCACGCTTAGAAGGGAGAGAAAGTTAATTTTAAATGGTTTATTCTTCAAATGCAAAGGACGTTGATTTTAGGAGGAAATTAAGAGGCTTTTCAATTCCAGTTGCCCTAGCCTCTTTATATTTTCATTTTGGCTCTCATTTTCACATCTCCACTTTGGCAACATAACGAAATGTTGTTGGATTTCTTCCAGATTGCTTGGGCTGCGAATTGAGGACAAAAACCCTCTTTGTTTGCACTGGTTTCTATGATGAAATATCCATCCTAATCAGATAGTGGTGATTCTATAGTAGGGATCAATTCGTTTATAGAGTTCGATTTTGGTGATAGAAAAATGAAGATCTATTAGTATTTTTGATGAGTTTTGGTGTGGTTTTGGTTTAAGGTGCTTCTATTCATGGGCCTATGAATCTGGATTTGTCATAACTCTAAGTTGGAAGGAGAAATCGAAATGGGTATTGGAACAATGGAAGACCTATCTCATGGCGATTCCAAAGAGTATAGGATTGCATTTTTTGGTTGAGAATTGAATTTATTAGAGAGGGTCGACCCTTTTAAGGAGGATGCCCCAGTCACAGCATAAACACCAGTTTATGACCGGCAAAGGTGTGCTTCCTTTTGTTTAATGTTGGAGAAAAGAGGATTTTGGTTGCCAAGACCTTGGAGATGATCGATGCCAATATTAGAGCTTGATTGTTGCTGATACAAGTCATTACCAGGTCTGCAATGTTCTATATCAGGTCTGATATCTCCATGTAATAATCTGATTACAAACTGAAAATGAATGTTTATGATATTTGTTGCAATC
>VDFB02048122.1:0-20669 GCA_007258455.2 Sequoia sempervirens
CTCCATCTCCCTTTCATGTCATCCCTTACAAACATCTATGAGCATAATGACATTTGACATGGTCCATGCAATGACATCCATCCCTAGTGGGACTATCACCTTTCATGCAACTAGACACTTAAGTCCCTCCTATCCAAAAGTCAAAAAGTCAAAAATTCAAAAAAAAATTTTAAAAGAAAGAATAAAAAAAGAAAAAGTAAAGAGAAATCCCTTCGTCCAATGGTGAAAACCTGGTAAACAGGCGCCTTGGATAAGTACCATGATGAAAACCTAGCAAACAGGCATCATGTGTAGGCTGATCTTCTATATCACTTACACTTGGGGGCACAATGTCTTATCTATCCAACCTATCCTTCATGTCATATCATTTCCATCCTACCCACCATCTTATCCATCATACATATCTATCATATTGAGTCCACTTATCCACCCTAGTCCTTTTGATCTAAATCAAGATATAGGGGCAAAAGGTTGAAACATGTTTTGGGTATCTCTTGACATACCTCTTCCTATCTAAACCAATCATGTCATTATCTTATTGTCATACATTTTTTCTAGAAAAATCCTAAGTCTTGTACCTAGAATGGGGCATGTTATTCCTATGCGACATAGCCTTTGGAGCTCACATCCTTGCTCCCTTATGACATGCATACATCCATACCATCCATCCATCTATCATGAGCCTTTTATCCCTTATCCCATCACCCATCCTTGCACCTAGACTTGGTTTTCCCTTTGTCATTGGTATCTAGCACAAAGGCTACTCAAATTTTCATCCTTTGACACCTCAAAACATTTCAAAAGTCTAAAAAAAAAGTCAAAACATTTCAAAAGTCTAAAAAAAAAGTCAAAACATTTCAAAAGTCCAAAAAAAATCAAAACATGTCAAAAGTCCAAAAAAAAAAATCAAAACATTTGAAAATTCCAAAAAAAATAAATCAAAACATTTCAAAAATCCAAGCAATAATTCAAATGCAAGTCAGTCCTTAATCCATACCAATCAAGTCAATCAATCTTGTCAAATTATCCAATCACATCCTTTGGTCTTGATCCTAATTTTGTTGTAAACCCAATCAATCAAAGTCAATTTGTCAATTATCAATCATCCTTGTGTTGATCTAGGGATATGTCACTCCCCACAATGACAACACTATCATCATCAACCAATCCATCAATCAACGGTTTATAGCTTGACAGGGGAAATACCTTGTTTTTGAATCATTTGTGAATGCTTGCTTGCTTGCTTGTGTGTGTTATCATTTTATATTGCATTTGTATCAAATCCATATCATTCTAGCTAATATTCATATCTTGTGCATGTTGGAGTAGCTTTTTGCTCTATCCTTTGTATTTAAGGTCATATCATACCTTTTGTGCATTAGGACTTTAATGCTCTAAGTTTACTTCCTCATGCATCTAGACAAGGTTGTATTATGCTGAGGCATGAGACAAATCATCACCTTGGTCCTTATATCTTGGTGCATAACGTCTAGTGCTAAATCAAACATCATGGTTTCTCACTTTCATTGCAGCATAATGCATCTTTCACTTCCTCTATCCATGCCTTCATCTTTAGTTCTTGACCCATCCCTTTCATTTCGAGAGTCTACCCGTGTTTGTCCAACCTGCCTATCCTCTCAAGGGGGCATCATCATATTCTGATACCATTATCCATTTTCCTCTATCCATACCTTAGTTTCTTTGAAATGATGTTACTCGACACAAATCACATCATCTCGAACATCATCTAAAAGAGGGGCAAAATGTAGACAACCAAAAATGTCCTCTTACAACACCTGTCTCGGTGTTACATCATTTAGGCATCTTGTAGCATGCTTTGCCCTAGGTACCCATGTCATCATTTATTTAATTAAATAAAATTTTATTTATTTAATTAAATTCATATTCATAATCTATCCATTCCTCTAATGTTAATTAAATAATTTATATTATTTAATTAATGAAATCATAAATTCAACATTAATTAAATAAATCTAAAATTTATTTAATTAATAAAATCCTAAAAAGATCTTCTCGCTTTCTTTCCAAAATTGAAACTCATGTGTATCTAATTAATTTATTTAATTAGATAATTCATCAATTATCCTTCTTGTCTTTTTCAAGATTTATTTCCTTTAAAACAGGAAATGAAATCTTTCTATCTTTTTGACATCTTATCTCATCTCGTTGTATTTCCTCTTTTGTCAAAAATCAAATCCTTGTTGAATCTTGTCAAATCTTATCTTCATCAACGTCACGGCTCTATAAATATGGCCTCTCACAATCCATTTAGGTGGTTGATTCATCTAGCATCCAGACTCTGTCAAAATCAGTCTTCTATCTCTATCTATCATTCTCTCCATTTTCCATTTTCATCGTCAAGTCGTTATGCTGCAGGAATGAGCACTCAACATTCCTCCATTGTCAACCCTTCAAAATCTCGCATTCTCATGCAGGTGGAGAAGAGCAATGGAGATAAATCAAGTTAGCGCAGAGATTAGTTTGCATTTGTGCTTCTTATTATGATTTTCGTGTTGTTTTGTACTCTATTGTGCTTGATAGGATCTAACTAGATTATTGTTTTCATTACACTAAATCTGTTGATTTTTACCCTATCTACAGTTTCAACGGTCCAATGATATTTAAATGGCGGCCATCCGATCTCAGTCAATCAACGGTCGAGTTTCAAACTGAACCACAGTCAGGGTTTCTGTTATGTTCGCATGTGAAGACTTGGAGCATTCATGGTGGCAGATGAGAGGGTCACTGGATCCACTGAACCAGCATTCATGGCAACGACTCTAGGATAAGGATGGCATGGCTCGAGTCTGGACACCCGGATTCAGCGGCGGATTTGACATTGATTGCCTAGCTTCTTTCATGCGGGAATGTCTTTCCTGCAGCAACCCAACCAAAGGCATTTATGAGACCAGTGAGGCAGTTGGAAATAATGACTTGGACTGTGAACTATTCTAGGGTTTGTCCTAGTCATTTGATGATGTGTAGTCTCATCTGGCCGGTTGCTTGTTGCTTCTCCTGTTCCTATAAAGGAGAATTTCTTGGCTAGATGTAAAGGTTCGGTCTCTTGGGTTTGGTTCCTTTGGTTCAGTTCCATTTTCTGAGTTTGTGGATCAGTCTAGGATAGGCTAGCGTTTAGTCTTGAGTCAATGTGGAGTCTGTAAGTTGTAATTTCAAATTTTTCTGTAAATACAATCAGTTTGAACAATGAAAACATGAAGATGCTTGTCTCTCATGCATGTTATCAGTCTGTCTCCTTATTTGTGTGCTTTTAATCATTTGAATAAATGCATAAGGTGTCTTTATTCATCTTCTCATACTTCATGAGACCGTGTTGTTTGTTGATAGGTCTGCTTCAAGGAAGCAGTTAAATCCTTTGAACAAATAGCAGTGATTACTTGTTTGCAGGTAGGATTCGGTAAGAAGAGTCTGGTTGCTATAGGAGCTAGATTGTCAGTGTAAAACACTGATAGTTGATGTAAGGCATCAACAAAACAAGATCCACTGGTTGAGGTCTATTTGTAGGTGATTATCCCATTTGTGTTTGACTCCGTGGCCCAAAACTAGGCATTGATCTGTCCTGCAGCCCGTTCCTCTCAGAAAACCTTTAAAAATCATTGAATATATTTTGTTTAATATCTTGCCCTACCTCCTGGTTGCTTCAAGGTTGAGCTACTGAGAATCTAGCCCCATTTAAGGTCCTCAATGCTTGACATCAGGAGTTATCTGCTATAAAAAAACAATGTTTGGTCTTCTTTGAGGCATTGTGTGGGTATACCCGCCCTGGTTCTACAGAGCCTAAAGTGCAGAAGATCTCTTGATCTTGTCAGTTGGTCCAGGTCCTCCGAGCTGCCCTTGATTGGAGTTGGGTACTCCATAGGTAGAATAGGAGACCAACCTGGTTTACAAAAAAAACCACCAACAAGTTGGCGACTTCGCTAGGGAATTTACTTAGAAATCCGGTTATAAAGTGCCATATCAAAAGAGTCATATTGTTTGCCATGTTGGTTATGTTCAAAGTTTAAAGAATCTCAGGCCTGGAGAAAGTTTTGTTGCAGTCAGCCTGAAATATTTATGGTGCTCTACTGGTGGAACGAGCTCAGAGAAGGACTTATATGTAAGTGAACTTCATATCATTTGAAGTTCTGTTCTCTACAAAGAGGTGGCGACTCTGTCAAGGTGAACCTGCTAAATATTTGAAGAATAGTTCCATGGCTACATCGTTTTCATGTATTCTTCATGCTTTTGAACATTGAAAAGAACTTTAGTTCCCTTATTTGGTGAGATCAAGCACTGGCATCAAGGGATATTTGAATAGTGAAACTGGATAGTTGTAGAGGGATAGGTTTCATTTGCAAAATGCATTGTTGTCCTATTTCTCCCTCTACAAGCTATGATTCCATGCTTAAGGCACAATCTTGTCTTCATAAGAGGGTGTATGATAGTGAAAGATACAGCCCTTTGGATTTTGATAAAATCTAGGGTTACCCACATGCTGCCCCTAGGGGAATCAATAAATATTTACCCAAATTTAAAGGTGATGTTGAGGAATCAGCATCAAGACATATGCAGTTTTTTATTGATTTCATTGGAGAATGACAGGTTGAAAAAGAGGATGTGGTCATGAAGCTGTTTGTCAGATATTTAGAAGGTGTGGCCGATGATTGGTTTACTTGGTTACCAGTGCACTCCATTGGTTCATGGTATCAACTTAGGATTTTGTTCCTTGATACCTTTGATGATGCTTCATCAGATGATGATGAAGTTATGTTTGAACAACTTGCAGAAGTGGTGCCCCAAGCTGGAGATCAGAGGTTGAGTCTCTCAAGCCAAGAACCCAAAGAGGAACATCAGTTAGACTGGCTCTTTGAAGAAGGGAGGTGTAATCAACAATGTGATGAGAAAGTTAAGCAGTTTAAGTGCACAAATGAGTGCACTCTTGACACAAGTTTTCATGAGAAGACAAATGAAGTTGCTAATGCAGGGAGTGCTCTAGAGGATATCAGATTTGACTATGAGGATGTGGAGTTTCACTCTCATGAAGGTAACCTTTTTGAAGATACCTTGGGATATCCTGATTTGCTGCTTGGTATTGCATCCAGTCGTGGTGGTGGTCAAGAAGAGGAAGAATTGGTTGAGAGGGTAGGACAGAACATTGACCTACTAAGTTGTGAAAAAATATCATATTTGTTAGCCACCGATTATCAAAGGTTTGTACACAACTCTAGGTTGTTGTGCGCAACTCATATCGGTATTGATGATGAGGACCTGTAGGATGCAAGGTATGATGCAAGTGATTCCGATGCCCCTTCTAATGGTGATCTTATAGATCATGATGACACTGATTTCAGTCTAAAATCAGATTATGCTTCTGAACCAGAGTTGCTCAATGATGAGCAAGATTGGGATGATGATGACAGTTGGACAACCCATGAGGATGAGTTAGAGTCCTTTGATGACTCTCGTTTCCAACATGATGAAGAACAGAGCCAAGTGAAAAGAGGAAGTGGGAGTAGTAGTTTAAACCATCATTGCATTAATGATGTGCCTCCTCCTACTAAAAATGATATAGAGCAGTTGCAAGATGCGTTGAATGGTGAGTGTATCCCTTTGTATACACTTGATGAAGTTTTCACAGAATGTGACAATATGTAGAGCACTGGAGCTAGTTGTTTTCAGCTTCAGGGTAATGTAAATAGTGAATATGACAGCTTGTTGTCACATAACAGTCAACGTTTTGAGGATATGCTTGATTCTCAAATGCATAGTGATTTTGAAAATGTTTATAATGTTGAATGTGCTGACCTCTTAAGAAGTACTAACATGTTTTATTAGGTAGATGGTTGTGATCAGATTGTGTTTTCATGTGGTCTTAACCATCATTCACAGATCTTTCCATCAAATACAAAATTAGAGAATCAAGAGGTTAGTAATGATGAAGTTTATTGGATCTAGTTGCCAGTTGAAGATAAGACTAAACAGAGAACAAGTTTTCAATTGCACAGAGGCAATCAGATACTTATGTTTGCAGAGGTGCATTCATTTATACTGTTGTATATTGGCAGAGGCAAGCATAAGTTAGGGAATGTCAGCTCATTTAACAGAGTTGTGTTTGACAGAGGAAAACTGTGGCTTCACATTTTCATTTGGTGGCCTAGTGTCATCAGATGAAACAAAGGAATCAACAATGTGACTCTTGAATTGCCTGTTCATGGACAATTCTCGAAGTGGTGCTTCATTTGAAGAATTTCTTTTTCCATGAACATTAGGTTAGGTTTTTGCTTTTCTGGTCGGTTTTGTTTTGCTGCGTCCGCTAACCTTGTCCGGTTAGCTCATCGCTATTTTTGGTTTCCTTTTGTTTTGGTCTTCTCTCCCAGTGATCTGAATTCTTGCTATGCCCACTAGGGGCATACATCCCCAACTGGAGCCTATGTTAGTGCCTATTTTGGTTGTCTTTCATTCTCTGGTTGAGTGCCTTTGATTTCCCTGTTATGTCCTTGGCTGGGAGTTTTTTCCTTCATTTTACACGTGGGTTGAGTGGGCTCCCACAAGGGTTGAGCTCAACATGTTTGAATTTGGTTCTGGTGGGCATTTTTCCCTCTGGCTCTTTTGTCTCGCCTTCCTACTTCTTTCAAGGGTTTAAACCCTGGCTAGGGTTTCTTTTTCCCATTTGGGTCTACAGGGTTCTTTTCTTTTTTGGCCGCTTGTTCTTTCTCTTCGGTGACCTGTCCGCCCAGTTCGCTCTTCACTTATGGTTCCCCCAAGCCCCATTTTCCATTTGTTACCAGCCCCTTGCTACCATTTTCACCAGCTCTGCCTTGCCTTCGGCATGACTTTTGGCTCTCAGGGTGACATCTCAGTGACTCTTATATGTCTCCCCGAGGTCTTCTTTTCTCGGCCGGTGTTAGTTGTTTAGGGGGGATGTCTCCCCGACCCCTTCGTGTCTCACCGATTGACTTTTCCCTTTGATATGTTGGCATCCATTTAGGGTGAGCCCTCGGCGAACTCCTCTTGGTCTCACCGACATGAGCATTTGGAGGTCTTCGGCGTGAGTTATACCTTTCGTTGAAAGGTCTCGGCGATGTCATCTTCTCACACCGACCGGTGATGGAGGATTTAATGCTTCGGTGAGACCTTTATTTCGGTGTGTGGTCATGGCCATGGGGTTAGGTCTTGCCGACAGCGGTTCAATATGTGGCTTTCGGTGAAAGTCCTAAATTCTCGGTGAACAGGTGTATAATGATCTTCTCGGTATAGCAATGTGATATCTACAAAGGGTCTCACCGATAATGATGTGTCACAGTGACTTTCAATGGATATCGGTCAGTGATAGATTTTCCTTTGGCGGGACTTTCTGGAAGTCTCGGCGAACAGAAATGGTCACGTGGTCCCATCGGCATGAGTTATGATCTGCGGCAGGAGGTCTCGGCGAGTGACCTTTGGTCTCGCCGATGGAACATAAAGGGTCTTCGTCGACATAGGTTTTGAATGTCTCAGCGACACAGGTGAATGAAGACTTTCAGAAAGACATGGTGTGCGGCAGGAGGTTTTCCCGATATCTCGGTGTTATAGCGATACACAAAAGGAAAAGGTTTCAGTCGGTGTGAGATCATTAGTGTCTTGGTGATCTACTATGAGCTCGGGATGTTTCGGCGAGACACAGAATGTCTATATGATGTCTGGCCGACTTGGCCATCTCTCTCAGACTTCTCCGCCTGGCCCCCCCCCGAGCAACTTAAAGGCCATCAATGTGCACATGCGTCAGATGAACGGCAATGTTTTAACTTCAATGGTAAAAGGGCTTGTTGTTTAACTTGAAGATTGAGCATCGGGTATATCACGCAGATGTCTACTGAAGTCAACGGCGGTCGGGTGCCGAGCGATGAGATCAACAGATCTCGCTTGCTGTGTCAGTGCATGTTATAGGGACATTAAATCTTGTGGGGAGTGCAATCTAGTGGAGGCTTGTTTAAACGGTCTAATGATATTTAAATGGCCGCCATCCGATCTCAGTCGATCAACGGTCGAGTTTCAAACTGAACCACAATTAGGGTTTCTGTTATGTTCACGCGTGAAGACTTGGAGCATTCATGGTGGCAGATGAGAGGGTCGCTGGATCCACTGAACCAGCATTCATGGCGATGGCTCTAGGACAAGGATGGCATGGCTCAAGTCTGGACACCCAGATTCAGCGACAGATTTGACATTGATTGCCTGGCTTTTTTCATGCGGGAATGTCTTTCCTGCAGCAACCCGACTAGAGGCATTTATGAGACCAGTGAGGCAGTTGGAAATAATGACTTGGCCTGTGAATTGTTCTAGGTTTTTTCCTAGTCATCTGATGACGTGTAGTCTCATCTGGCCAGTTGCTTGTTGCTTCTCCTGTTCCTATAAAGGAGAATTTCCTGGCCAGATGTAAGGGTTCGGTCCCTTGGGTTTGGTTCCTTTGGTTCAGTTCCATTTTCTGAGTTTGTGGATCAGTCTAGGATAGGCTAGCATTTATTCTTGAGTCAATGTGGAGTCTGTAAGCTATAATTTTGAATTTGTCTGTAAATACAATCAGTTTGAACAATGAAAACATGAAGACACTTGTCTCTCATGCATGTTATCAGACTGTCTCCTTATTTGTGTGATTTTAATCATTTGAATAAATGCATAAGGTGTCTTTATTCATCTTCTCATACTTCATGAGACTGTGTTGTTTGTTGATAGGTCTACTTCAAGGAAGCAGTTAAATCCTTTGAACAGATAGCAGTGATTACTTGTTTGCAGGTAGGATTCAGTAAGAAGAGTCTAGTTGCTACAGGAGCTGGATTGTCAGTGTAAGGCACTGATAGTTGATGTAAGGCATCAACAAAATAAGATCCACTAGTTGAGGTCTATTTGCAGGTGATTTTCCCTTTTGTGTTTGACTTCATGGCCCAAAACTAGGCACTGATCTGTCCTGCAGCCTGTTCCTCTCAGAAAACCTTTAAAAATCATTGAATATCTTTTGTTTAATATCTTGCCCTACCTCCTGGTTGCTTCAAGGTTGAGCTACTGAGAATCTAGCCCCATTTGAAGTCCTCAAAGCTTGACATCAGGAGTTATCTGCTATAAAAAGCAATGTCTAGTCTTCTTTGAGGAATTGTGTGGGTATACCCACCCTGGTTCTGCAGAGCCTAAAGTGCAGAAGATCTCTTGATCTTGTCAGTTGGTCTAGGTCCTCTGAGCTGCCCTTGATTGGAGTTAGGTACTCCATAGGTAGAATAGGAGACCAACCTGGTTTACAAATAAAACAACCAACAGAATATTTGATTTTTACAAATTTTCAAAGTGGACACATCTTGAAAAATAGAATTTTGGCTATGCTACCCCTATAATTTTTGAAAACTAATCGAAAATATTTTTTTTGAATATGTGTATAATGGAGTCTAGTTTATAAAATTGCAATTTATTTTAAATTTCAATGAACAATTAAAAAATAAAAATAAAAATACCAAACACTGGTTTTTGACAAAAAACAAACACACAAACAAAAGAAATTAAAGATGAAATCCTTAATATTGTTGAAATGTGAAAAAAATCACATCGTTAAGTATCTAAGAGAGAGCCTAACATTACCTAGGTGTTCAATTTACTCAACCTTGAAAAACATGCAAACCTGACTGTTAGCATGAATGAGATTATGTGAAATCTTATAGAATATACAAAAACATGTCTTTGCATGTTGGTAAGGCACTCCAAGCCTTTTGGTTGGAAATTCAAAGCAAATCTCAAGCCTAAGGCTTGGGGATTCCCAAAGCAAGATATAACATGAGTGCATTATAACACATTCATGTTATGTTTTGTTTTTGTATTTTTCTCTTTTTTGCAAAATGTTATTGCATGTTTCTCAATTTTACATAACACAAGCATGTTATAATGTACTTTGTTATGTCTTGCTTGGAATTATTTTGATGCAAGTTTGTTAAGCATTTTTTATGTATGTATGCTTGTATATATATTTGTATGTATGTATGTATGTCTTTATGTTTGTATGTATGCCTATATGTATGTCTGTCTTTATGTATGTATGTATGTATGTATGTATGTATGTATGATTGTATGTATGTATGCGTGTATGCTCATATGTATCTGTGTATAGATGTATGTATGTATGCTTGTATGTATGTATTGTTGTATTTATGTATGTAATGGTTTTGGGTTTTGGGTATATAAGGGTGAGTATATAGGTTATAGGGATGAGGATTGAGGTTTTTGGGTTTAGGGTTTAAGGTATAGGGTTGAGGGTCAATGGATTAGGGCTTAAGTAATAGGTTGAGCGTACAAGGTAGAGGGTTGAGGCTTACAGTTGAAGGATAATATTTAGCTTGTTGAGTGTATAAGATTAAGTGTGTAAGGTATAGGGATTAGGTTTTAGGATATTAGGTTTAGGGTTTAAGATATGGATTAAGGGTATAAGGAATAGGGTGACTTGGGTTGAGAGTACATATGGTTTAGGTTTTAATTATAGGGCTGAGGGACAATATTCAAGGTTTAGGGTATAAGGGTAAGGTTATAGGGTATATGGATGAGGGTTTGTGGGTGTAGGGTTCAAGGTTTAAGTTATAGGGTTGAGGATTGAGGGATTAGGGCTTGAGTATATGGTTGAGGGTTGAGATTTTACAGTTGAGGGATAATGTTCAAGGTTGAGTGTCTAAGATATAGGGTTCAAGGTTTAAGGTTGAGGGTTTAGGGCACAAGAATAGGGTTGAGGGATAATGTTCAGGGTCAAGTGTCAAAGGTTAAGTGTATAGGGTATAGGTCCTTTAAGGTTTAATATATTGGGTTGATGGATTAGGGATTAAGTATAGGGTTGAGGGTTGTGGTTGTAGGTTTTAGGGTTTAAGGGTTGATGGTTTAGGCATTAGGGTCAAGGGTTGAGGGTTAAGGGTTGAGGGTTTAGGGTTTATTTTTTAAGGGATAAGGCTATAAGGGTTGAGGGATTAAGGGTTGAGAGTTGAGGGTTGAGGGTTGAGGGTTGAGGAGTTAAAGTGATTAAAATTGCTTAATTGAAAATTTAAAATTTAAAAGAAATTGAAAATTTAAAATTCAAAAGAGTAAAAGTTAGAATTGGAAGGATTTAAAGAAAATTGAATTAGAGTTTAAAAGTCCAAAAGGGTATTAAAGTTTAATGGTGAAATGGAATTAAATTTTAAAGTATAAATATTATTGGAATAATGAAACTTAAAGTTTAAAGATTGAAACTTGGGGAATCTGAATTTAAAATTTAAAATTAAAATTAAAATTTAAAATTGTTAATTTAAAATTTAAAGTGTTAAAATTAAAGTTAAATATAGAAATTCAATGTATTAAAATTATTTTTAATATGTATAGGTTGAAGTTTGAGGGTTGAGGATTGGGTTTGGAGTGTCTAGCCAATGTATAGGGTAGGGTTTAAGGGTTGGGGTCCAGGTGCCAGGGTGGAGGGTTGAGAGTGGGGAGTTGAGGAATAATGTATGATGGGGGTTGATGGATTAATGTATTAAGGTTTGAATGTAGGGATGACCGGATTGGTCTTGAGGGTTTTAATGTAGAGGTAAGATGGTTTAGGGTTGAGGATTGGGGTTGAGAGGTATAGGGTTGAGGGGATTAGGGTTGAAGGTCCAATGTATAGGGTTGAGGGTTTAATTCATAGGGTAGAGGGTTGAGGGATTAAGGGTTTAAGAGTTGAGGGGTTGAGGGATTAATGGTTTAAGGGTTGAGGGATGAGGGTTGAGGGTTTAAGGGTTTAAGGTTTGAAGGATGAGGGCTGAGGGTTTAAGGGTTCAGGGTTGAGAAATTAGGGTTGAGGGTTGAGGGTATAGGGTCAAGTGTATGGGTTTAAGGGTATAGGATTGAGGGATTAGGGTTGAGAATCCAATGTATAGGGTAGAGGGTTGAGAATTGAGGGTTGAGGGTAGAGGGTTTAAGGGTTTAAGGGTTGAGGTATTAGAGTTTAACAGTTTATGGATTAGGGTTTAAGATTTGAGGGATTAGGATCGAGAAATTAAGGGTTGAGGGTTTAAGGGTTGAGGGATTAGGGTTGAGGGTTTAGGGTATTGGGTAGAGGGTAGAGGGTTTAAGGGTTTAGGGTTTAGGGTTTAGGGTTAATTAAGGGTTTAATGGTTGGGGGTATAGGGTTGAGGGGTAGGGGGTTGAGGTTTAGGTTGAGGAGGTTAAGGTTAGGAGTTGAGGTAAAGGTTCAGGTTAAAGAATTAGGAGTTAAGTTAAAGTCAAAGAGAGGAAGGTTGGGGTCCGGAGTTAAAGGGTTATAAATTAAAGGTTAAAGGTTAAAGTTCAAAGTGTTAAAGGTTAAAGGTTCGAGTTCGAGATAAAGGGATAAAGGGATTCAAAGGCACTCGGGATTCGGGATTAAAGGAACTCGGTCAGAGGTAAAAATTCTCTCAGAGAAATAGGGTCAAAATGGATTCAGATTAAAAGGATTAAGAATTGTCACGAGGGTAAAATTCCGATGGAAACAAAATTGATAGTGAGGGATTGAGATTTAAAATGATGTTTAGGGTAGAGTGTAGAGGTAGATGGTTCAAGGTTGAGGTTGATGGATTTAGGGTTTAAGGTTGAGGTTTGAGGGATTAGAGGTTGAGGGATTAAGGAGGTTGCAGGACAGGTTTGGTGGACACAGGGTTTTTAATGGATTTGAGGGGATTAGGTTTGAGGGTTTAGGGTATTGGGTAGAGGGTTGGAGGGGTTGAGGTTCGGGTTTAAAGTGAAGGAGTTCAGGGGTTTAGGGTTTTAGGTTTTAGGGTTGGGGGTATGGTGTTGAGTTAGGGTTGGGTAAAAGGGGATAGGATGGAGGTGAAAAGAGATAGAGAATTGAAATTAGGATAGAAAGGAAAAGGGAAAAAAAATAAAGATTTCAAAATCAATGCTTATAAAAGGGTAGAAAGTTGAAATTTAGGTTAAAAATTGAAGTTTAGGGTATTAAGGTAAAAGGGTTAAAAGAATATAAAGATTTATAATGCTGGGTAAAGGGTTAATTCTATATAATGTAGAAGTTAAAGTATGTTATCTTTGAAAATACTCTCAAATTAAAGATGCGAATTAAAAATTTAAAATGTAAAATAAAAATTCAAAGAGTTTAAAGGTTAAAGGAATTTAATAGTTCAAGGTTAAAGGTTAAAGGTTTAAGGTTAAGTATAGAAAGTTGAAAGGATGCGTAAAATAAAGGAAGGATGGATGGAGGAAGAAAAAAGGAAACCATCGTAGGATCGAAAAGGGTCAAAGGGTCGGGTTTCGATTCAAATGATAAATCGAGGATTAAAAGATTAAGGGTCTCGGGGATTAAAGGGGTCGAGTTCACGGGATTAAAGGTTCAGGGTCCGGGGATCCGAGGAGAGAGAGAGAGAGAGAGGAGATTATAGTTAGAGGAGGTTTCAGAGGTTCCGGTTTCCCAGATCAGATCCGAGATCATCGAGATCCGGAAGGTCAGATCCATTCCTTTTCTTTTGAGGATTAGGAGAGAGAGAGAGAGAGAGAGAGAGAGAGAGAGAGAGAGGTGAGATTATGGTTAGGGGTTGAGGGTTTCAATGTTTAGGTTTTGTATTGTTTAAAAATGGGTCCCTTGACATTTTCATGCTCGTTTAGGTCCTCCTTATGGATTTTAGCTTAATGTTTCCTTGATTTAGCATTGTAATGTGGATAAAAAATTCAAATTAGGTATTGGGCCCTTGTGAAGTAATGGAATTTAATGGCTCCTTGCTAAAGTGTTATGAAGTGTTGTAACACACTTTCACTCTTTTCTAGGATTTTATCAATTAACTAAGCATAATTAATATAATTTTAATCATAATCAACATTAATCTTTCCTTATTTGGAGTGTTGTAAATTTTTGTAACACACTTTCACATTCCTCTAGGCTTGTGATTAATAATTGGTCTTTCTTATGCTTTAATTGGCCCTATTTTGCATCCAAAAGCATCATTTATTACATCTTTTCAAGGATAATCTTGACACCAATCAATAACCAATAATAATTTAGGTGTTCCTAGCTTATGTGGCCTAAATTTAGTGTCTGGGACTCATTCACCACCTTAGGCGAATGAGTCCCACCTAGGTCTTTTTGGCCCCAATGTAGGTTTCACACATTTCTATGCGCTTTTCATTTTTGGTCCCATACATTATGAATGATGGGACTCATTCACCACCTTGGGCGAATGAGTCCCATATGACCAAAATTCAAATTTAAATCAAATTTCTGGTAGGATTGTATTCTCCTAGATCTGATGTTGGCTTGTAGTGTTGTAATTTATGAAATTATTGCATAATTAAGTATAAATACAAGGTTCTTTCACTCATTTTCTCCTAACAAGCAATCAAGTGATCCTAGCATTCAAGAATTGACAAGAGCATTTGAGAATTCACAAGAGCATTCAAGGAATTTCAAGTGCAGATTATGAAGCATTCAAGAGCATTCTTCAAGTGTCAATCATCATGATAAAGATTGTATTCTTCATGTTTGTTATTGTGATAATATTTGTGATGCAAAGTTGATGATTCAAGCAAGTGTTTCAAGAAAGATCAACATAATTCAAGCTAGAGTCAAGAACCACATCCATTCTAGCCATTTCAAGCATTATTGCAGCACCTTATTGCAAAGGTTTGGTGAGTTGCAACATTGTCTTTTGTTCATTCATCATTCTCCTTTCATATTTTCTTTCATTTCAAGGTTTAATTACCAACAAGGGGTTTGAACAAGGCAAACCCCTATTCACTAACCCCCACAACATTTTCCCCTCTTCTTGTGTGTGATTTGTAGGGATAGGTTGCAGATTGCCCAAGAAGCAAAGTTAGAGAAAAGTTGTCAAATCCCTAAAGTTCTCAAAGTTGTCATAGAACCTTGGAGAAGCTTGGAGAAGGTCTACATGTGGTAATTTATAGTTTTGGGTCTGAAAACCAATCAAATGGAGCAAAGCAGACCATGAGGCACAAAATCTAGGTCAAAACTTCCAGAAAAGTAGAAGTGGACTAATTCACCACTATTGGTGAATGAGTCCCATTGTACATGCCTGATAGATATTTTTACAGATCTGGATACCCTTTTGGTTGAAACATGTTCCTGCACATTTTCCTGAAAACTAGACTAATTCACCCAACTTGGCAAATGAGTCCTAGTCAGCATTAGTAGCAAATTTTTTAGTGATCTAGACCTCCATTCTTCCTTCTTCAGTCTTCCAGGTGTACACTTTCAGTTTCATAGCTTTTTATTATATTTTCTTCACTTTTCTAGGTCATTTAGAGTTAGTTTACATTCAATTAGGGTTTTACATTGTGTCTTGCATTTCATTGTCTTTTCTAAGTTGACAATTGGTGGTGAACCCCTCATAAGATCTCATTCAACCCCTAGGATAGCCCTTTGCAATATTTCAATCTCCTTTGCATTGAAATGTCAAGGGTTTATTCTTGAGTGAAGAGTAATGAAATTGGCTCTCTCCTTTTATGTCCAAAACCCTAGAAGCGAAAGAGAGAACTGTTGGAGATTACAAATCTGCACCCTTTTTGCTAAGCTTTTCTGATTCCACTTAGCATATTTGGACCAAAATTGGAATGCTTTCAGGTTGTGGGTAACCTATTTGAAAGTAGACCTCCAGATTGTGGGTCGGCTTCCCCGTTTGATATCACTTAACTATTGAATTTCTGAGGTAAGGGTAAGAGTTGCATGAAATAAACCTAATGCTGGAAAGAAACTAAAGTGATACACCAAACAATCTAGATCTGTTAACAACTTATCATATTTGAATTGATATCACAAAGCTGGACTTACACAACTCACTTAATAATGCAGTTTGTATAAATATTTCATAAGAAGGTCTATAAATAATGCTATTAAAAGGAAAAAAGAGATTTCACAATTAATCAACACCATTAACAACACAACTTACAACCTACAAACATAAACCTTCTGCTAAATAGATGCATAACATGAGACAAGCTTGCAAGGAAAAAATAGATTTCACAAAACAAGTTGATCAATCATTAACAACATACATGAGAAATAGAAAATGAGAAGGTAAAAATGCTCTACTCTATCAATTCAAAGTGCTTACTGTATATTAAGTCTGTCTAAGTTACAATGCAGCTTCATGAAAAAATAACTGAAAGATAGTAGCTATCCTCCTGTTGAAAAAGAAAGAACTCCTAAAAAGTTCAAAATGAACATACTTAACCAAAAACCCACCAAAACCTCCCACACATGTTCTTCTAGAAGATTATCCTCGGATAAAATAGAAATGGCCCCAAAAGAACCTTCTAGAAGTCTCTAAAATGCCCTCTACATGGAGAAAAAAAAAGCTAAGTCAATAGCCATCCCAAAAGTGTGACAAATATACCTCCAGCTGACCTCATTCTTCACCAAAATAGTCTAAACAACATCTAACACTCCCCACACCTCTGCAAGTCATAATTGGTCCTATTTCAACACTTGACCATATTCCCTATCATGCAACATGTGTGTTTTTTTTTGCAAACACATGGCCTTTTAAAGCATAAATAGAGTGATTTTGCTAAGTGATTTATAAATCACCACTTAGGAAAACACTTTACAATTAAGCTTCATCTAAAAGGCTCCACCATTTAAAATTATTACATTTACATTGAAAAGAAACTTGAATGTGATTTGCAAATTACTTTACATGATATCTTCAGATATAAAATTTAGCATCAAAAGCTATGACAAAAGCTTCCAAAAGTCTTAAAGGAACTTTGACTTTCAACTTACCACCCATATTTTGCATTCTTCCCACACATGTCATAATCACATGGTTTGCAAAGGCACATGGCATAATAGCACTTGGCTCATAAGGCTGACCTCCAAGACTCTTGGACAACATATTCTAAACACATCATGTTGGGTCAAAAAGACAAAGCACCATACTTGACCATGGCACACCTCAACATAAGTCAAAATAACACAAGGCATAAAATTCCTAGGTTATAACACATGACATATTGAAGATATATCAAAGCTTAAGGAATGGGGAAAGTTAAAAAAAAAAACCTAAGGCAATGGTAAGTGATTTCAGTCCCATCATATTTCTCATGAGCTTGATTTCTAAAATAAGGGATAAAAAATTCCATCGAATGGAAAATAATAGGGTCAAACCCTAATGATAATATTTGAATGATGGAAAACACCATCATTTGGTCGCTTGGAAGAATCTAGAAAACCTGATGCTCTACCGCTAGGGTTTGAGAAAACATAGGAAAATGATGTCGACACTGGTTTTCAATCGGCTTTTGACATTTTTTGCATAAAAACACCATGGGGAACTCAGGTAATTGTGTCATCATGCATTAAAACTGCACTTCTTCACACTTTGAGACCATTTTTTGGACTTACAGTCTGCGGCTATGAAACATTTTGATGTACTTTTCCTGACCATATGTGCTATTTGTTTTCCTTGTTTGCTATCTCACTTGCCAGCAGCTACCATGAGGAGTTGATGAGGCTTCATAGGAAATCTTTAGTGGCAAAACTCTGCACATTTCGATGCTCAAGCTTGGGTAAGCTCCTAGCCAACCTTGCATTGTATTTTTCCTCCTGTAATGAGCAAGAAAAGCTCGAATGGAAGCCTTTAAATGTCCTTCATTTTTTTTTAAACTCAAGATAGCATTTGAATACTTCATGATCTACAAATTTGAACAAATTCGGTGCTTTTCCTGTTGCTTCATGAACATAATTTCTTGTGGGTCGTGGCCATGAAAAGAAACAAAGTGTCTTGTGTTCATTTCTTGAAACCCTCATATACTCTTTTGATTTCCCTTCTTCTCTTTCATAAACCATTGATAAAGTTAAAGAACCTAGATGGGTTTTTGGAAAAAGAGAAAAAAACTGGAATGTGGCTCGGCCCTCATCATGTGAACGGGGTTTTCTTGCATTTGCTATTTTTCTGTCTTTTCCTGCATTTTGAGAAAAACCCTACTTGGGTTTCTTGTAGCCTTCATTTTTTGTTGAAATTGCAACTGTTAGTAGAGAACCCAAGTGGGGTTACATGATTTCTTTGAAAGGTTCTAGTTTGTTGCAAGAAATGTAGATAATCTTGTAAATTCCTTCACTTTGTTGGTAAAAAAGAAAGCAATGTTGCCTTAGACTTGAACCCCTAGGTGGGTTTTGCAAATTTTCTTTGACAGGTTTAGAATTGTTACAAAATGCAGATGATTTAGTAAATTCTTTCACCTTTTTGTTGTTTAGACATCTGGGTACATGGTATCTTCATTTGCTTTGCCTTAATAAAAGATGCACTATTCTAAAGTTTTAGCTTCACTTAATCTATAGATACATTATCATTTGTATGATCTTTCTTTTTCTGGAAAAAACTGAGATAGTTACCTTAGTAATAGAGCATGGAATAAGGTCCTTTTGAGCTCAGGAAGTGGAACATCGTGAGACTTGCATTAAATTTTAAATAGTTCCTTTACATTGCTACATGTTGGACCATATTTCGTACAAGTTCTTTGGATTTCTTAAGACTGTATCCAATGATTTCAAAACCTTGCATAACTTCCTCTAAAAGGCTATGTTTGATCTTTGAACATGATTTAGGAGGGCTTTAGAAACCTTAATGAGAAATGAAATTCTTCATTACTGTAGAATGTTCTCCTTTATAATTTCAGCATTTTCCTTTTCAGTTTGTTGATATTCATTTGGTTGGCTCTCAAGTTCAAAAATCATGCTGAAAGGTTGTTCATTTTGCTTCTATAAGTGAAGTAAAGGAATTACCAATGCTTCCATGTTCTCACTCCACTTCAAATACTTGCATGTTTTACCATCTTCCTATGTATTTTAAAGCTTTTGAAAGGGCTTCAAAACTCTATTGAATTGACTGTCCAATAAACTCCAAGGTTGTGGTTCTACTCCATAGACAAGAGCATCTGATTATTTGCTCCATTGGCTTCTGGATCTCTTGGTTGATGAGGCCCATAAGATTGGAGTTGAACATGCCAATCTTTCCCTGAATCATTCACAGTCTTCTTTAAAATTTTAGTATAGTCTTATTTGAGGCCTCTTCTTGGCCATTCCCTTGTGGATAGTAAGGTGTTGAATATCTGTGTTGAATATGAAATCTCTCACAAAGTTCATCAACATCTGATTCTTGAAAGGTCATCCATTATCAATAATGGAGTTGGGAATGCCATACTTGACAAAATAATATAGTTGAGTATGAATGATGATATTTGTTTCAGTAACTTTAGTAAGAGGTACTACCTCAATCCACTTGGTAAAATACTTTGTGTGATGATGAGACTTATGCCCGTTCGATGAGGAAGGATGAATCTTGCCTACTAGATCTAACCCCCATTGGGAGAATGACCAGGTTGGCATAAATGGTTGAAGTTCCTATGCAGGAGCATGAATGAGATTCCCATGAATCTGGCATTTTGAGCATGTTTTCACAAAAGTGAATGATTCCCTCTCCATTGTAGGCCAATAGTAACCCATTCTAATCAATTTTTTGGATAAGGTCATTCACACTCGAATGATACTACGAAATACCCGCAAGTGAACTTCTTGTAATAAAGAGCACTGATTCATCCACATTCAAGACATCGAGTAGAGTACCATCAAGACCACAATGATAAAGGGTGTGAGAGTGTAGCGAGAGTTGGTGGATAAAATTCACTTGGTTATGAGATAAATGTCGGTGATAAGATGTAGTCTTTTAGGTAGGCATAAATCTTTCCATACCAAGGTGGTAGGATCCCACAAGTGGCAAATGATTTGGCTTTCAGGTGTGTCATAGGCAGGTGCAAATGATTGTTCCACTAGAAATTCATAGCGAGCCTGATTTTCTGGGAGTTGTAACAATGTTGCGATCATAGCCATGGCATCGGCTGCTTTGTTATCAAGCCTTGGAATTTGTGTGAATTTGATGTCCACAAAGTACTTCTTGAAATCGTCAACCATCTTTTTATATGGAAAAATTTTGTCATCTTTGGTCTGGTAATCATCATTGATCTGATTAATGACTAACTATGAGTCGCCATACACTTGTAATTCTGTAATCCTCCATTCCGGTGCTATTTTAAGTCTAGTGATTAATGCTTCATATTCGGCTATGTTGTTGGTGCATGGAAACATCAACCTATATGATCAAGGAATGGTGTGTCCTTGGGGGTGACGAAAAGTATGCCTGCCCTCGATCCATGTTGAGTGAAAGAACAATCAAAATATAGGGACCATGGTTGTTTGAATTCTGCAGTAAAGACATCAGCATTTGGAAATTCAATGTGCAGGGGATGGTCTACTTGCAGTGGTGCTTCAGCTAGTTGATCGGTGATAACTTGTCCTTTGATTTCCTTACGATCAACATAATGGACATAAAATTCACTTAAGATCATAACCCATTTTTCTAGCCTTCCTGTCAATGTAGCCTTGCTTAACATATACTTGAGTGGATCAATCTTTGAAACAAGATTGATTGTATGAGTTAACATGTAATGCTGAAATTTTTGTGAAGCAAAGACTACTGCTAGACAAGCCTTCTCGATGGTAGTGTAGTTGAGTTCATTACTTGTTAGCATTCTGCTGATGTAATAAATTGCACGTTCTTTCCTGTGTATGGTCTTCTTGCCGCGAACAGTACCCAAGAATGTCATATTCTTGGAAATATACAAAGATCAATGGTTTGTGC
>VDFB02048123.1:0-19081 GCA_007258455.2 Sequoia sempervirens
TAGAGAGAGACAAAGAGAGTGATATGGTTTAGGGTTTTAAGTTTGAGGGTAGAGGGTGTACAATTGAGAGAGAGGAGGGTTGAGGGTTTTAGGGTTTATGATTTAAAGGTATAGGGTGTAGGGTTGAGGATTGAACGTAGAGGATAGAGGGTAGAGAGAGATTTAGAGGGTTGAGGGTTTTAGGGTTTAGGGTAGAGGGTAGACATTTTAAGGGTTTAAGGTTTAGGGTTTAGGGATTAAGGGTTAAGGGTAGAGGGTTTAGGGTTTAGGGATTACAATTTATGGTTTAAGGGTAGAGGGTTTATGGTTGAGAGAGAGAGGGGGGTTAAAGGGTAGAGGGTAGAGGGTTTATGGGTTTTAGGGTTTTAGGGTTTTATGGTTTTAGGGCTCAGGGTTTATAGTTTAAGTTAGAGGTAGAGGGGTTTAGGGGTTTAGGGTTCAGGGTTTAGGAGTTAAGGGTTGAGGGTTTAATGTATAGGGTAAAGGGTAGAGGTTTAGGGTAGAGGGTTTAAGGGTTAAGGGTATAGGGGAGAGGGAGAGAGAGATATAGAGGGTTAAGAGTAGAGGGTAGAGGGTTTAAGGGGTTAGGGTAGAGGGTAAAGGGTGGGGTTGATGGTTTAAAGTTTAAGGGTTTAAAGGTTGAGGGTGGAGGTGGTTTAGGGTAGATGGTATAGGGTAGAGGGTTTAGGGTAGGGGTATAGGGTTGGGGTGGGGTTGAAGGTAAGAGGGGTTTAGGGTTGAGAGATAGGGGTTGAGGGGTTTAAGAGTTTAGGGTTTAGGGTAGAGGGTTAATTATAGAGGGTAGACGGTTTAAGGGTTTAGGGTTTAAGGGTTAAGGGTTTAAGGGTTGAGAGTGGAGGGAAGAGGGTTTAGGGTAGAGGGTTGAGGGTTGAGGGTTTAGGACATAAGGTATAGGGTAGATGGTATAGGGTAGAGTGTTGAGGGTAGAGGGTATAGGGTTGAGGGTTGAGGGTTGAGAGTAGAGGGTGTAAGGTTGAGAGATAGAGAAGGGGGTTGAGGGTTTAAGGGTTTAAGGGTCGAGGGTTGAGGGTTGAGGGTAGAGGGTCGAGGTTAGAGAGAGAGATAGAGAGTGTTTAGGGTTTTAGGGTTGAGGGTTAAGTGTAGAGGGTAGATAGTTTAAGGGTTGAAGGTGGAGGGTAAAGGGTGGAGGGTAGATGGTATGGGGTAAAGTTTTGAGGGTTGAAGGTAGAGGGTTTAGGGTTGAGAGAGAGGGGGGTTGATGGTTTAAGGGTTTTAGGGTTTAGGGTAGAGGGTAGATGGTTTAAGGGTTTTAGGGTTTAAGGGTTGAGGGTAGAGGGTTGAGAGAGAGAGAAGGGGTTTAGGGTTTTACGATTTGATGGTTTAGGGTTTACGATTTAAGGGTAGAGGGTGTAGGGTTGAGAGAGAGAGATAAGGGAGTTGAGGGTTTAAGGGTTGAGGGTTGATGGAAGAGGGTAGAGGTTTTGGAGAGAGAGGAGGGGTTGAGGATTTTAGGGTTTACGATTTATAGTTTAAGGGTAGTGGGTGTAGGGTTGAGAGAGAGAGACAGTGGGGTTGATGGTTTTAGGGTTTTAGGGTTTACAGTTTAAGGGTTGAGGGTTGAGGATTTAAGGGTTTAAGGGTTGAGGGTGCAGGGTAGAGGGTTGAGAGAGAGAGAGAGTTGAGGGTTATAGGATTGAGGGTTTAGGGTTTACGGTTACAATTTATGGGTAGAGGGTAGACAAATCTATTTCACTCCAACCCGTCTCCCATTGTGAGGTCTTTCCCCCCACCCTAACTGGATAACTCTCTATCCCTCTCAAGTCTCTATTGCTCTCAAGTCTCAGTCCCTACCACACTACTAAGACTAATCTCTCTCACTCATATCCCCTCTCCCTCTATTTCAAGTCTCACTCCCTTCTTATTCATATTGTGAAAGCATTTCAAAGCACCATATTTAGCTAGCACCAAATTTGGCAAGCACAAAATGTGTTTTTACCTTGAAATGGTAAAATATGAGTTCACCTTGTGATTCTGGCCCACATGCTTTTGCTTTCTTCTGGTTCAATGCTTAATTCAATAGAGAAATGTCTTTTTTATGCAGTTGACTCCTTGTTGTACCAATATATGCTTGATCCATCACCTTTTTGCCACCAATTTCCACACAGACAACATAGATGAAGACATTTTGAAGTTTCTACATCATTTTACATTATCTCACGTAATATATTATTTTTGGTTATATTGAAATGTTTATATTTAGTATGTTTGTTTATTTTTGACTCATTTCTAAATTCATTTAATTATTTTATTAATCATAACAATTGGACATTGAATTCAACATTGAATTAGATGAGAGTTGCATAAAAAGGTTTAATTTTTGTGACTTTGAAGAAAAAAATGAAAACCATGACATAATTTAGATGAACTCATGTTTAAAATTATATAAACGACATAAACTTAACACAAATTCGCTTATGAGTTCTATTTTCATTGCTTATAGTAGTCCATTTCTATCATGCTTAGATAAACAAATTCAACTTAACAAAAGTTTTTTGTTTTGTTTTGACAATTTATAGGCCATTCATTTGATGATTTTATTAATCTTCATTGTTACACATAGAATTGAACATTAAATTTATTATTACTGATGGTTGTGGGAAAACTTTTATTTTCAACTAATTTGGAAAACCTAAGAGCTTTCATCAATGTTAATGTGCAAGTTTCTATTTTAATTTTTTTGTGCCATAAAGAATTCACCTTCATAATGTGCTTAGATAATTTCAAGTGACTCAATACATAGTTGGTTTAATGCAAGTTTTCATTCATTCATACCATTTACCATTCTTCCTTGGTATATTTATGTATGAAAATGTTGTAGCATATAGACATGTTTGATAATTCCAAACAACTCGCTGCCATCTTTCATAAAATGTTTTGGTGTGTTCAATAAAATGCAATGTAATCAATGTTATCAATCTATTTCATAAAATTAATTACTTACTTTTGTTCTATGTGTGATTGTGAATATGAAGCATTCAACCTCATGCCGACGAAATGACTAAAGCCTCTAACAATGGAGGAATGTGTAGTAAAAAAATGCAAGGAGAAGAGAATCATAATTGTAGCTCGTGAAAAAAAAAATTGCATCCCATACAACCAGAAATTCACATGAAATCTAAGAGAGATGTATAATTGGAAAAACAAAGGGCATGAATGGACAAACTTCATGGAAGGACATAAATAGATCCCCAAGTTGGAGTCACATCATCAACCATAGGTAAAGTTCAATGCACATCTCTAGTTGAAGACACACCAACAACAACATGTGGTCTTCCAAGTACATCAGAAATTACACCTATAGTTGAAGATACACCATCAACAACATTGCATTTCAAAAGTACATCAACAAACATGCCTCTATTTGAAGTCACTCCACAAATGACATCTTAAGTTGGAGGTAGAACATTGTTTATATGCCAATCTCAAGGCATGTCATCAATTGCACCTTCGATTGAAGGTACACAATCTATCCCCGTTGTTGTGGACATTCCTAATGTTGACACAAATTTACATTTGAGAACTAGAGTTTTGCATAGAAAACCTAGATTTTTGATTGATATTGATTCCAATGTTTTGAAATGGATGTCTGATAAGATGTCAAAATGTACATGTCAAAGAGCTGCATAGAGGATATGGAGTTTTTTTTTTTGAGAAGCTAAGTGAGGGTGGAAGATACCAACTATTTGTTGAAATGATGAGGCAACTCAAATTTAGGCTCACCATGAAGAATCTTGGGCTGAGTTTGGAATGACTCAAGTGAAAATTCCATTGTAAATAATTTGATGAGTGAATATGAGAGCATGGGTTTTACCTCATGCACAAAGGATAGTTGTGCCATAAGACATGTGATGACAACAACAAGTTGTTAAGCAGTCAAACAAGGAACAAGGTGAACCTTACAAATACTAGTAAGTCTTTGAAAATAAGTAGATCATCTCTAATGAGAGCCAAAGGAAGGTGTGAAAGATTGGAGGAACCAAATAGAAATGAGTTATGGGAATTCTTGGGTAGAGTACCACAGAAAATATAGAATTGCTCAAGGCTTGACATCTTTAATAGTAGATTATTGGAAAGATAACACAAGGATCTCTCCTAATCAAATAGATGTTGTAAGAAGGAGAATTGGTAGTAAAATCTATGAGCTACATCGAAAGCATTATTTGGATAACACTCAAACACAATTTTTTGCTTATTTTGTACAAAAGTTTCCTGAAATTAAAATATGTCAAAGGAATTTTGAAATGCTAAAGCCTTTTTATGTCAAAATAAATCACACATGCACTACTTGTTGTTGTAGAGTACATATTGAGTTTTCTAACCATTATGATATTTATCGATGTATATGTGTAGATATGCATATTGACAATGTTTTGTAGGAATGTAACATAAGGCCTCCACCCAAATCCTCAAGGGAATTCTTATGTTCTATTTTATGTGAAAGAGAGGATGGTCAAATTTTTTACAAGTCATGTTTGGATGGAACATGTTATCATTGTGGTGGCATGCAAAACTTACCAATTTTCCAACACATGGCTAGTACACAGACAATTGGAGATAAAATTATCGAATTTGGCAAATATAAGACAGTGGTCTATAGTCTAAAAGATAGGAAAGAAGCAAAGAAGTGTGAATTGGTCAGTGATAAGATTCTACTATATCAATTTATGGGAATTTTCCATGATCAGGTGGCCTATGAGTATGCAAGGCATACACATAGAGCTCAATGGTTGGAATCACGGTTCAAGTTATGCAAGGACACATTTCCACTTCATACCATCATTTTAGTTGTTGACGTTGTGGAGAACTACACACTACAGCCATAGAATGAGGTACAATCACAGTACTACAACTCCACAGAGGTTGCTATATTTGTGCATATAGAATTCATTCATGCAAATGATAGTACAAAGGATAACAAGAAAGTATTGAGGGAGTATCAATTTTACATTAGTCATGATCGCACACATTCTACTGAGTTTTTTCAAGGTTACTTTCAGATGTTCTATGCTAATCTAGCTAGCAGGGGCATATCATTCAGTCAACATATCATATGGCTAGATAACTTATATCACAATTCAAGAATTCTAGAATGTTTTACTGGTAGAGCAAGATGCATATGATTAGTGGTGTTCAACATATGTGGAACATCTTAGAGGCCGGACATTGAAAGGGGGAGCATGATGGAGTGGGTGCATGTATCAAAAGAGCCCTTGCACGAGAAGAGTTAAAGTACAAAGACTGTAAAGTTAACAGATGCAAGATCAATTTTCAAGTGGTGCAATCATGCAATGGGTACATGTAGTCAAGGTAATTCTTTAGTTCATAGATTTTTTCATTTAGTAGATGATACTAATGTAGATAGGACTTTAAAATCAATAGGTTTAAATGCATTGAAGACAATAAACAAATTAAATCCTATCAAGCACCATAAAATACAAATTAGAATGAAAATAAAAATAATAAACAAAGAACATGCAAACTAATTTTCAAACTAGTGTTGATTGATCTCCATGGCTCTTCTCCACCTACACAAGGATGCAAGATTTCGAAGGTTGATTGTTGAAGGAAATGTTGATTGCTTACTCCTGTAGCATAACGACTTGACGATGAAGAATGATAGAGATGGATTGAAAGATTGAGGAATGATTTTGGCAGAATCAGGATGTCTGAAGAAGATTCGATCCAAATGGCTTGTGAAAGGTTAGATTTATAGAGTTTTTGAAGGAAAAAGCTTAGTTGGCAAAGATCAATGGTTGAGATTCAGTTTGGTAAGTTGAACGGTAAGAGATTTTTTTGAGAGCCGAGTGAGAGATAGAAGGTTTCCTCTTCTTCAATTTTTCTCATTTAGATCCGAAGGAAGGTTGCCATTTTGAAGAATGAGTTGAAATGAATTTCATAATTAAATAAAATAATTTATTTAATTACATGTGGGGATGAAATTAGAAGTTTGCATAATTAAATAAATTAATTTATTTAATTATATGTGGGGATGAAATTAGAAGTTTGCATAATTAAATAAGTAATATTTAATTATGTGTGAGAGATGAATTTAGAAGGTAATTAAATATTTAAAATATTTAATTATGCGTGGAGAGAGAAAAGGTATTAAATTAAATATTTATAATATTTAATTTAACTATGAGATGAAGAGAATATTCCATATTTGAATTCAAATTTTCAAAATTGGAATAACATGATAATTAATATAAATAAATTATAAAATTTATTTAATTTAATTAAGAGGAATATGGAAGATGGTAATAATTAAATAAAGTTATTTATTTAATTAAGGTAAAAGAATTATGAGAGTGAACAATATAAATAAATAATTAAATTTATTTATATGTAGATGACTTTAGAAGATTAATTAAATAATTTATATTTAATTAATTACCAGACTTATTATAATGTGACCATTTTTAGGTGCATACATTTTGCCCCTCTTTGAGATGATGTTCGAGATGATGAGATTTGTGTCAAGTAACATCATTTCAAAGAAGTTAAGGTATGGATAGAGGAGAATGGATGATGATAGAAAGATAGGATGATGGAATGATGATGCCCCCTCAAGAGGATAGGCGGGTTGGACAAACACGGGTAGGCTCTCGAAATGAAATGATAAAGGGAGGAATAAGATGAATGATGCAAGATAGGAAGTGGATGAAGGGAGATGAATGATCGTTATGTCTGCAATGAAGGTGAGCAACCATGATGTTTGATACTAGAGCGTTATGCACCAAGATATATAAGGACCAAAGATGTGATATTAGCCATGCCCGATAATAATACAACCTTGTATAGATGTATGAGGAAGTAGACTTAGAGCATTAAAGTCCTAATGCACAAAAGGTATGATATGACCTTAGATGCAAAGGATAGTGCAAAAAGCTACTCCAACATACACAAGATATGAATATTAGCTAGAATGATACAGATTTAATACAAATGCAAGATAAAATGATAATACACACAAGCAAGCATGCACAAATTCAATACAAAAAAACAAGAGTGAATTACTACTGTCAAGAGTTGTAAACCATTGATTGATTGATTGATTGATGATGATGATAGTGTTGTCATTGTGGGGAGGCGACATGTCCACAGAGCAACACAAGGATAGAGTGATAATTATTGATTGATTGAATTTGATTTGGTTTAGGACAAGATTAGGATCAAAACCAAAGGATGTGGTGGATAATTTGACAAGATTAGTGGCAGTTGGTATGGATTAGGATTGACTTGCATTTGGATTATTGCTTGGATTTGATTTTGTGATTTATTTGAAGAAATTGTTTGTAGCATTATATAGTAGAAGATGATTGATTTGGTTGGTTGAATGATTGGATTAGACAATTAGTTGATTGGGATGATTTTGATTGATTGGAATTTTATTGGGTCTTTGCAGTTTTTTGTCTATTTTGAAAGGTTTTGAATTTTTGGATTTTGCAGGAAATGTTTGATTTTTTGGATTTTTTGAAATGTTTTGATTTTTGGATTTTTAGAAATGTTTGATGTTTTTGGGTTTTGAAATGTTTTGATTTTTTGGATTTTGGGGAAATGTTTTGATTTTTTTTTGGATTTTGGAAATGTTTTGATTTTTTGGATTTTTGAAATGTTTGATATTTGGATTTTTGAGATGTTTTGATTTTGGACTTTAGAGATGTTTTGAAGGTGTCAAAGGATGAAAATTTAAGTAGCCTTTGTGCTAGTGACCAATAACAAGGGGAAAACCAGGTCTAGGTGCAAGGAGATAGATGGGATTGATGGTGAAAGGGTGGGTGATGGGATAAGGGATAAAATGCTTATGATATATGGATGGATGGAAAGGATAGGTCATAGTGAATGAAATGTATGTATGCATCATAGGAGAGCAAGGATGTGGTTTCCAAAGACTATGTCACATAGGAATAACATGCCCCATTCTAGGTACAATACTTAGGATTTTCCATGACAAAGCTTATGACAATAGGATAATGATAGGTTTGTTTGGAAGGATGAGGTATATCAAGATATACCCAAGACATGTTTCAACATTTTTTCCCTATATCTTCGTCAAGATCAAAAGAAGAAGGGTGGATGAATGGACTCGACATGAAAGATATGTATGATGGCTAAAGATGATAGGTAGGATGGAAATGATATGACATGAATGATAGGTTGAACAAATAAGACATTGTGCCCCCAAGTGTAAGTGACATAGAAGATCAACCTACACATGACGCCTATTTGCTAGGTTTTCATCATGGTACTTATCTAGGGTGCCTGTTTACCAGGTTTTCACCATTGGAAAAAAGGATTTTTCTTTACTTTTTATTTATTTATTTATTTTTGACTTTTGGATAGGAGGGACTCAAGTGTCCAACTGCATGAAAGGTGATAGTCCCACGAGGGATGGATGCCATTGCATGGACCATGTCAAATGCTCATAGATGTTCATAAGGAATGACATGAAATTGAAATGGAGTAGGTCGATGGTCGATTATGAAAGGCTTATGTAAGAATGGATGTGGAATAGTGGATGATGATGTGGATTGAATAGGACTTTGTGCAAAAGGATGGATGAAAGGTTTATGCAAAAGCATGGACCATAGGAAGATGGTGGGGGAGATATGTAGGATAATACGTGAAGGACGAGGAGATGGAGGTATGTGGAATTGTTGTGAAATGGAAGGGAACCATGACCAATGGTTGCACACATTGTGATAAACGTTGAAGCTTTGATGTGGATGGGGTGTAGGAAGCAATGAAGATGTTTGCTTAGGAGGTGGAGGGTGTAGTGCTTTTGGTACCCACATAGATTTAGTATTTTTATGATTTTTGTTTGGCTTGTAGGTTTTAGGAATTTGATATTTTTGAATGGAATGAGAATGTGGGATGGAAGTGGATGGTTGGGATTTTTGTAATGTAGATTCCTCATTTGAATTGATTTCTTTTTTCTTAGGTACCCAAACCAATTTAGTTTTGGCCTTTACTTTTGGAGGTATGGGCTTATATAGCTTTTTATATGTACTTGGCTTTGACATTTTGTATTGATGTCCTAATGCATGATAAACCTTAGGATTTTTTACTTTATAGGTAGAGGCATTGAAATTCTTACTTTTGAATCCCATGGGTATGGTGGAATGGGTGGAAGCTTCATGTTTATACAATGTGTGCATTTTTTGGTCATGATTAGGAATGTTAGGGTATTTATGGATGGAGGGATAAGGGGATTGGATGATGGGGATATTAGGTGTTAGGGGAAGTGGAGGTAGATTAGATGGAGGGATATTAGGAGTTGGAAGCAATGGTGGCAGATTTGATGGTGGAAGGTGTATTGTCACATTCTTTTGACATTTGTAGGATGATGGAGGTGGAATGGCAACATATGCTTTAGGGATAAAATAGGATTTATGATGGAAAGTGGACTTAGGAGGCATGGAGGAAATACCAACATCTTTAGGTTGTTGTCCTTGGGGTGTATTTCCAAGGCCATAAGAGCGTGGAGGGACTTTGACATGGGTGGGCTCCAAAATACCTTGTTTATGAAGGTCTAGACCTTTACCTTGGTGGTTCATGTTTTGGAGTGTGCAATGGACAATGGGACTAGGTGTAGGTGAAACACTAGACACAAGTTCCTTATTAGATGGAGTAAATAATGCAAGGGAAGATAATGGTTTTTGTTGTTCTAAGGAGGAACATTCATGAATGAGGGTGGAAAGAACAATAGGATATGATGGAGGACTTGCAATGGGGTCGATAGTGGGTGATGGAGGATCATT
Source organism: Sequoia sempervirens (assembly GCA_007258455.2). NCBI lineage: Eukaryota > Viridiplantae > Streptophyta > Pinopsida > Cupressales > Cupressaceae > Sequoia > Sequoia sempervirens. The sequence continues at coordinate 9,804 of VDFB02048123.1, forward strand.
AGGATCTTGATTAGCATTGTGTTCACTTAGATCCAAGGTATTTGTTTGATCTTCTATGTGTCCTTGGGAGGCATATGTCTCATCAAGGGAAGTGGATGTTTGTGCATCATGGATGGGTGAGGTGGCAAGCTCTTGACCATGGAATGCATAAAGTTGGCTAAGGGGATCATCATGGTCTTCTTGATGATAAAAGGGGTCTTGATCAAAGATGAAAGATTGATCATGAATAGTATTGGGTATGTTATGAATGGAATCATTTGGAGGGTGTTGATCTTTATGTGGATGAGGGGGTAATGTTTCCTCATGTTTAGGATTTTTCTCTTGACATACCTCATGACTTATTTGAATGGTGGTGGAATGGGATTTCTCATGGAGAGACTTGTCATGTTCTTGATGGTCAACAACATAGGAGCATGATAAAGGATGACTTGGACTTACGAGGGGAGACTCTTGAATGGGATCAAGGGGTTGTGGACAACATGGTTGGCTTGAAGGACTTGGCATGATGTTTGATGACTCTTTTATATGTTCAAGAATATGAGTTGGATGACATGGCAATGTTTGATTCCTTGCTAGTAACCCTTGGGTCACATCCTTTGTAGGTGTATGGGTGGAAGGTGTTGGCTTAGGGTTTTGATTTTGATTGGTTGATGGTATGATAAAGTTATAGGGTACATGTGCTAGATTGGTATTCCCCTTGTTGATGGTTGCATTAGAGGTGGTAGGAGGAGCCCCTCAAAGTATGATTTTAGGTTTTGGTTTTGTTTCATTATTTGAACTATAAAAAGGGACTCCTTGAATTATGATCTCGGGCTTAGGTTTTGTCTCATGATTTGGCCTAGAGGGATAGCCCCCTTGGATTATGATTTTGGGCTTATGATTAGGATTGGGATTGTTTATGATTATGACCATTTTGACAAGTGCTGACTAGGACTAGGTTGGTGATGGTGATGATGTGGAATGATTAGATTAGATGACTTGATTGATTAGGATGAAATGGATAGGATGTGGCTAAGAAGAGTGATTAGGATGAAAGTGGTTGGATATGAATGTGTTGGAAGAATGTGTAGAGTGACTTTTCTTTATGTGTTTAGTGTTTAGCTTGATTTGGCAATGTTTAAATGAATGGTCACACATATACACACACATGAATCCTTTACCGCGAACACATAGAAATTTTTGAATTTGAAATTATGAATGTGATTATTAAGCACACACTTGAAGAAGACACATCAACAAGTCCTAGAACTAGTCAAGTGGGTATGGCCAATTAGGTCTCAAGCTAGTTTGCACAAGGTTGACTAAGGATTTGAAGAGAAGAAATCTACCACAGTCAGGAGAAAGGGAATGCTTTTTGCTACCTTCACTTCCCAAAGGTATAAAGTTCTTTTGGGGCTTAGGCAAGAATTGAAATTTTTAACTAGTGGCGTGTCTTTTGATTGTGCATATACGTTGAGTCGTTCCAGTTTGATGTAATCCTAGTAGGCCCCTCTATGAAGGGTTTGACAAAAACAAACCAAGTGGTGTTTGTGATCCACACACACTTGATTCACACTCAAAATTATTAATTGACCCTTAGAAAATATAAATATGTGTAAAATAGTTTCAAACACTTTTTCTTTTTAACCCCAAATCAAGATGTGTGATTGAAGACAAAATTCATTTTAATCACAATTTCAAATATGTGATCAAACAAGGTTTGATTTTATGCCCCAAATTGAAATGTGTTGACAAGCAATAATTTATGAGAAATGAAAGATTAGAATGTATGCACCTAATTATTCGCTTTCCAATTTGTTTTTGTGAGTGATTCCAATGCTTTTCCAGCTCCGTATGATTCACCAACAAGTTGTCAAGACAAAAAGAAACAAATTACAAATCCATTAGAACAAAAGTCATGCGCTGAAGAATATATGAGAATTTGAGAAATTTAACTCTTTCAAAGTTATAAACACCTACACCATTGGATAGCTTATGAAATTCTACCCCATAAAAATATTCGAAAAGACCAAAAAATGACCAAGATAGAACAATTTAAGATTTACTAAAAAGAATGCTAAAATATTATATCGCTAAAAGAATTATCAAAATCTTCAAAACAAGTCTTGGAGAAAAGGGTTAAAGCAGAGCCATATGTACCAGCTTGCCATCATTGAATCTCTGTTAAAAGAAGTCTGAAAAGGTTAAAATAGGAGCCATATGTGCCATAAAGTCATCAAATGCACTAAAAGTGCATAAATTGTTAAGCAGGATGTCATATGCACCAAAGCAGGTCCCATATGCAAAAGAAAACCTCAAATGTACTAAACTAACCCTTAAATGTGCTAATCTAGGAAAAACAGATTTTAAATTCTAAAAATAGTGAAGATAAATGCGCTAATTTGTTCCTTAGATGCATTAAAATAACCGTCGAATGTGCCGAAACAGTCCCTAGATGTGCTTGAGGCTTACTTGTGAAGAGTCGTTGAAACATGCATCACTTCGAGCCTGGAATCTCAGCTAAAGCGAGGTACATCAAAATCCCGAATTCCCAAAGGAATGTAAAGCCTATTAGAAAACACTGGCGGATGTTAGAAATATGGGGCCAAGGCCCATGGTGGAAGCACCTAAAATGTAGATAGGACTTAAAAAATCAATAGGTTTTAAAGTACATTGAGGCAATAAACAAATTCAAATCTATCAAGCACCATAGAGTACAAATTAGAATGAAAATAAAAATAATAAACAAAAGAGCATTATGGCCCGATTTTCAAACTGAGTGTTGATTGATCTCCATGTAATGTACTCCACCTACACAAAGGATGCAAGATTTCAAAGGTTGATTGTTGGAAGAATGTTGGTTGCTCAATTCTACAACATAACGATCTGATGAAGATGATAGATGGTAACGAATGGAAGATAGAAGAATGATTTTGGCAGCATAAGGATGTCTAAAGAATGTGATTAAAATGGCTTGTGAAAGGTTAGATTTATGGAGTTTTTGGGGAAAACTTGGTTGGCAAGATAAATGGTTGAGATTGATTTGAGTAAGATCGACAGGTAAAGAATTTTTTTAGAGTCGAGTGAGATAGAGGACATCTTCTTCAATTCTTCTCATTCAGATCCGAAGGAAGGTTGTCATTTTGAAGAATGAGTTGAAATGAATTTCTTAATTAAATAAATTAATTTATTTAATTATATGTGAGGATGAAATTAGAAGTTTGCATAATTAAATAAGTAATATTTAATTATGTGTGAGAGATGAATTTAGAAGTTTGCATAATTAAATAAGTAATATTTAATTATGTGTGGAGTGAGAAAAGGTATTAAATTAAATATTTATAATATTTAATTTAACTATGAGGTGAAGAGGGTGTTTGGAGGAATATTCCATTTATTTGAATTCAAATATTCAAATTTGGAATAACATGATAATTAATATAAATAAATTATAAAATTTATTTAATTTAATTAAGAGGAATATGGAAGATGGTAATAATTAAATAAAGTTATTTATTTAATTAAGGTAGAAGAATTATGAGAGTGAACAATATAAATACATAATTAAATTTATTTATATGTAGATGACTTTAGAAAATTAATTAAATAATTTATATTTTATTAATTACTAGACTTATTATAATGTGACCATTTTTAGGTGCATACAACTAACATTGCAAAATATGAGGATTGTTGTACACTAACAGGATCGAGTGAGCTACACTCTTTTAGAAGCTCCAATGTAGGTACATGGACTATCCATATGTAGAAGATGGCATGCTTTTGTTCTACATGTACACGTTGAGCATGGAATGATGTGAGTTAACAAAGTGGGTTGACGAATGGTCTATAAGAAGTCTAACCCCACTTGACATTTATCAACTCCTGATGACTCTACAAATCACATAGATGCAATCATCTATTGACTTTGATCATATATCAGACCTTGTAGAACATGTTAATATATCTTACTTTCAGGTTTTATTTTGATGTTCATTAAATATATCTAACAAGATGAACATATCAATGTAGGGAACACATATGTAGTGATTGCAGATGAAGACAATGAATAGGGTACAAATTATTACTCGGTCTTTGTATTGAAGCTAAAAAGAAATTGGAGGCCCCAATTATAGATGGAGAAATCATAGAATATACTATAGGATTGGTGGTTGCTACTAGAACATGGCTTAGAAGGTACCCAGTTAAGAATGTTGTAGTTTGGTTGTTTGAGGACTTTGACATGCATTGAAAGATTCTTCACTATTCGAACCTTATCGTTGAGATTTATTTTGGAGAAAAAGTTGTCAAATGTAAGTAGTGAAAAGTTGCAAAGTGGTGCAACTTTCGTTCTGCAACTCATCTGACCAAACTAATTATTCCAACATGTTTGAGTGGGTACATTTATGCTATGCATGGTCCTCTTTCACACCCAAATGCACTGAATCAATCCGAGCTACGCTCAACTGGTTGAATCCCTTAAGAGTCCAAAGTGAAAAATGGTTGGAAAATTTAGTATGACATTATTTGGACACTGTGAAGCTTAGAAAATTCTTGTCAAAGTTTATGGTATCATTTTATGCCCCTCTATAATAACCTCTCTCAATTTTTGCTATCTTGGATGCATTTTCCTACGGTGCCAAAATTTCTCTTGGAGAAAAAGTTGTCAAATGCAAGTAGTGAAAAGTTGCAAAGTGGTGCAACTTTTATTCTGCAACTCATGTGACCAAAATAAATATTCCAACATGTCTAAGTGGGTGCGTTTATGCTAGGAATGGTCCTCTTTCACACCCAAACACATTGAATTGCTCCAAGCTATGTTCAACCAATTGAATCTCTTAAGAGTTTGAAGTGCAAGATGGCTACAAACATCAACATGACATTACTCAGAAACTATGAGGCTTAGAAACTTCTCATTAGATCCTATCGGATCATGTTGTTCCCCTCTACAATAACCTATCTCATTTTTCACTATCTTGGAGGCATTTTCCTGTGGCGAAGAGATTTCTCTTGGGGAAAAAGTTGTCAAATGCAAGTAGTGAAAAGTTGGAAAGTGGCGCAAATTTTTTTTTACAACTCATGTGACTAAACTAATTATTCCAATAAATTTGAGTGCGTTTATGCTAGGCATGGCCCTCTTTCGTACGCAAATGCACCGAATCTCTCTCTATTTCACGTTCAACTAATTTGAGATCCTTAGAGTCAAAGAGTGAAAATAAGATTTACAAAACTTCAGCATGATATTACTCAAACACCATGAGGCTTAGGAAACTTCTCATCAAAGCCTATGGGATTATGTCGTGCCCTATCTGATGGAAATCTCGATTTTTTCTCTCGGAGGCATTTTCCTATGGCAATGAGATTTCGCTTGGGGAAAAAGTTGTCAAATGTAAGTAGTGCAAAGTTGCAAAGTGGTGCAACTTTCATTTTGCAACTCATGTGACCAAAATAACTATCCCAACACATCTGAGTGGGTGATTTTTCGCTAGGAATGGTGTCATTCATATCAAATGTGTCAAACCACTCTAAGCTCGTTCAGCAAGCTAAATCCCTTAAGAGTTCAAAGTGCAAAGTAGTACACTTAGAGCTTTAGCGTGGTACTTCTGAGACACCATGAGACTTAGAGACTTCTCATCAGATCCTATGGGATCATGTTTTCCCTTTACAATAACCCCTCTACACGTATTTTCCTCTCCTATCTCGGAGGGTGTTTTCACATGTGAGGTCTTGTGGAAAAAGTTGTCAAATCTGAGTAGTGCAAAGTTGTTGCAAAAATTGGTGCAACTTTTCGTTCTACCACAACTTATTAATGACCAAACAAAATATTCCAACATTTTGTGGGTGCATTTACACTAGGTATGGTCCTTCTATGCCCGGCACCCCGTCTTCATTGGCTTTGAGGCTACATTCAAGTGACCGATCTCTTACCCAAGAGTCACGAGTGCAAAATGATTGCAAACTTCAACGTAGTGTTACTCGAGAACACCATGAGGCTTAGAAATTCTCATCGAGGATCCTATGGGATCATGTTTTTCCCTCTACAATAAACTCTTTCAGTTTTCTCTATCTCGGAGGCGTTTTCCTGTGGCGGTGAGATTTCTCTTGGGGAAAAAGTTGTCAAATGCAAGTAGTGAAAAGTTGCAAAGTGGTGCAACTTTCGTTTCGCAACTCGTGTGACCAAAATAATTATTCCAATGCATCCAAGTGGGCATGTTACACTGGCGCTGGTCCTCTTTCACGCAACCGTTGAATCACTCTAAAAGTACATTCAAGAAATGGCTAAATCTCTTTAGAGTCCAAAGTGGAAATGGTGCAAACTTCAACATGACATTACTCGAACATCGTGGGGCTTAGAAACTTCTTTTTGAGCCTATGGAATCATGTTGTTCTACTCTACAATAACCTCTCTCTCATTTTTCTATCTCAAAGGGAATTTTTCTTGTGGCCGAGGAAGATTTCTTAGGGAAAAGAGGTATCAAATGCAAATGGTGTTGCAAAAGTTGTAAAAAGTGGTGCAGCTTTCATTACGCAACTTCGTGTAATAAAATAAGCCCATTCCAATGAATCCAAGTGGGTAAATTTACACTAGGTATGGTCCTCTTTTATTCCCAAACACGTTGAATCACTTTGAGCTATGTTCAACCTGTTGAATCCCTTAAGAGTCTAAAGTGAAAAATAGTTGCAAACCTTAGCATGATATTACTTGGACACCATGAGGCTTAGAAACTTCTCGTTAGAGCCTATGGAATCATGTTGTGCCCCTCTACAGAAACCTCTCTTATTTTTCATTATCTTGAATGTATTTTCTTGTGGTAGTGAGATTTCTCTTGGGGAAAAAGTTATCAAATGCAAGTAGTGAAAAGTTGCAAAGTGGTGCAACTTTCATTTTGCAACTCGTTTGAACAAACTAATTATTCCAACACACCTAAGTGGGTACATTTACACTAGGCATGGTCCTCTTTTGCACCCAAACATGTCAAATTAGTTTGAGCTACATTCAACTGACTGAATCCCTTAAGAGTCTAAAGTCCAAAATGGCTGTAAACTTCAGAATGACATTACTCAGACATTGTGAGGCTTAGAACTTCTCATCAGATCCTATGGTATCATGTTGTTCCCATCTACAATAACCTCTCTCATTTTTCACTATCTCAGAGGATTTTTCCTATGGAAACAATATTTCTCTTAGGGAAAAAGTTGTCAAATGCAAGTAGTGCAAAGTTGCAACGTGGTGCAACTTTCATTCTGCAACTTGTGTGACCAAACTAATTGTTCCAATGTATTTGAATGGGTATTTTTACACTAGGAATAGTCCTCTTTATCACCTAAATGCATTGAATTACTCTGAGCTATGTTCAACTAGTTGAATCCCTTAAGATTCTAAAGTGCAAAATGGTTGCAAACTTCAACATGACAATACTCAAACACCGTGCAGTTAAAAACTTCTTGTCTGAGCCTATGGTATCATGTTATGCCCCTCTACAATAACCTCTCTTTATTTTCACTTGGAAGGAAAATTAGCATGTCTAAGTCAAGAGCAAGTCTACCCAATCTTGGCAAGGCACAAGCAAAGTCCGCCATGCCCATGGTGAAAGAAAATGTCAAAGATGATACAAAATCCACCTAGGAAAGAAAAGCTATGTCCAAACTGTTGTCAAGTTTTCCCTTGGCTTGAATAATGATTGTCCAAGACATAGGTAAAGCCTACCCAACTCAAAGCATACATGGAAAAGACAACGTAAATTCGGCCTAGCTCAAAGCATACATGGAAAAGAGAACTTAAAGTCCACCCCAAGCTAAAAATAGGAGATGGAAAACATATCTTGAAGTCCGCCTTAGACCAAGATCAAAGGGGACATCCAACACACTGAGATGGTGCCTCGTCATCTTCCAACCAATCAAATTTTTCTAAGCTAGCATGTCTAGGTTCAATGAACTTGACACGTCATAATGCAACAAATTTTTATTGTTGGTTTATATTTAGCAAAAGGACAAGTGTCCCCAAATGTAATTTTCTCATTGGTAGAGAGGTAGTTAGTTGTGACAAACCCTAATTAGGGTTTCATTTTGTAATCTCAACTGTTGATTCCAAATCAATCTTGGCCATTGAATTGTATTTGAGGAGCCTATAAATTGAGCTCACCCCTCATTTTCAAAACATGGGAGAATCCATTGCATACTACCAATTCACTACCTTGTCTATGCTTTTGCTTACTATTATGCTTTGATAGATTTTTTCCAAGCATCCATCACTTGTTCGAATGCACTTGTTGTAGGCTCTTAGCCATAGTAGCAAGATAGTGAATTGTTTGATAAAATGCTTTGGTAGACATGAATGAAAAATGTGGTAGCATAGACAAGGTAGTAATCTATTTGAAAAAATTCCTCAAAGAAATGTGGTCTCATGGTGATGGAATGCCATGACAATCTAGGGAATTTTCTTGTCATGGCATTCCATCACCATGAGACCCCATTTCTTTGAGGAATTTTTTCAAATAGTTCCCCACCTTGTCTATGCTATTGCTTCTTATTATGATTTGATAATTTTTTCCAAGCATCCATAGCTTGTTTGCAAGAACCTATTTTAGGCTTTCAGCCATAGCACCAAGGCAATGAATTATTTGAAAAATGCCTCAAAGAAATGTGGTATCATGGTGATGGAATGTCATGAAAATCCATAGCAATTTTCATGTCATGGCATTCCATCACCATGAGACCACATTTCTTTCATGCATTTTTTTCAAGTAGTTCATTGCCTTGTCTATAGTATTGCTTGCTATTATGCTTTTGATAAATTTTTTCCAAGCATCCATAGCTTGTTTGAAAGCACTTGTTTTATGCTTTTAGCCATAGAAACAAGGCAATGAAATGTTTGAAAAAATATTTTGGTAGACATGTATGAAAATTGTGGTAACATAGATGAGGCAGTGGACTATTTGATAAAATACGTTAAAGAAATCTAGCCTCATAGAATGCCATTATAACAAAATGCAATTAGCAGCTACTCCTACTTATTAGTTATGCAATGTGAAGTAATTGCATAACTACTTAGGTTGAATTTGTAAAAACTTTATTGTAATTGAAATTTTGTTATCTATCAGCATCTAGTTATTAGTTATGCAGTGTGAATTAATGCTTTGACTTTGAAAGATGTGCAATAAAATGTAATCAACGATATGAATATAAACTACAAAAAATTATTTTTTACAATTCATTAGTTAAAATATTTATTTTATTTGCTCTCTATATCTCTATATGCTATGGAAATACCTTTCAATTTCAAAATAAATAGATTTTAT